>QVOB01006339.1:0-18133 GCA_014839585.1 Pseudomyrmex concolor
TCACGTCCACCCTAGACAGCGTCCTTCTTGCTTCAATCCCGGCGCCTAAACAGAGCGCCTCGTCTTCGTGGCCGAGCTATGTACCGGGATGAACGCTGATGAGAAAAATATCTAAACGTAGATCAACCGCGGGCAACTGTCTCGTTAAACTGCCAAAGTGTTTCGGACGTGGACATTACGAGGCATCGAAGGGCGGGAGACTGAGATCACGAAGTCTTCCCTTCTTCGCGACAAGATGAAGATGAGGGAGGAGAAATGAAATACGTCGCGAAAACGTTGAATGGCAGGATGGAATGGCAGGTTTCAGGACAAATTTGCAAGTCGTATCAGAGTATCTGTGTATACATAGGCTATTACGCGCACTCAATCTTGAGATGCTAAAAGACTGTTGAAATAATTTCGTTAGAAGTACGGGAAACGTTAGAATTAAAAAAATCATTGACAATTAAAAGATAAGAAACATAAATTAATTAACCATTAAATAATTGTTTATTTAAATATATAAATGTACAAAAAAGATATATTTCCTCAACTCAACTTTTTTTATAATTTCTTCTTTAATATAATCACATACAAAAAAAGCAATTAAAAGGAAATTTAGCGTAACGTAAATTAGCGCGCGGCCACGTGACTCAAAAAATCTAAAAGAACTTTGATTTGCATGCGTCGTTACGATGGTGGTTTTATAAATAAGTGATTCGAGTAGAACATATATGTTTTATTGTGTAATATATCTATTATAATAAACCTTAGTTTTTTGAAGAAAGAATCTCGTGAAAAAACAGTCGAGCGAGAATCATCGTCGTAATGACATGCACGGATTCAGCGGACACAAGTTTAAACCGCGTGTAGGAGAAAGTTAATAAGTGTCTCGTGTGCAATCATAATTCTTAATAAGCGAGGCAAGCAACGCTCTTAATGGCGCTTCGCCCGAGTCGTAACTCGCCGGAGTGCACTTTCGTGTTACGGACGAATAGTATAGTCAGTCCGGCGCGCGTACATATGAGCGTCTCGGGATACAATCAACTCGTTTTGAGAACACGTCACCACCTGTCCTACCCTTCCGAGACCTTCTATGCGGAGTGACGCGCGAAATAATGCCCGCATTTCGTCGTTTGCCTTGTCAGAGTGATTTCATCGGCGAGCCTGTGCCGGCAGGTGGGATTTATCATCGGCCGTTAAAGTGCTCTTCTGTCCCGCCGCCAACGTGTTACAACAGCTGTACGGAAGCTTGTCAGATCATGAGGACGACGGTAAAATTGCCGTGAAAGAAAGGAACTTACGACACAGCCGGAAATGGCAGGCGTAAAACGCATAATTGCGTTCGGAGAACGAAAGCTCGGAGTTTTTGCGTGATATCTCACGCAGAAATAGTAGCGTTGGAAGAGGTGTGAAGAGCGTAGAAAAAGCGAGCTGAAACTGAGAGATAATTGTTACGTGAATTTTTTCACACATCAAAACAAATAAAATTGAAATATGTATAGAAAAAAATCACCTAATACAGAACATTTTTACTAAAAAAAAAAAAAAAAAAAAAGATTTGGCATGTTGAGAAAAATAATTGTAGAAAAGCACCGATGGTCGCGCCACTAAAAATGAGCAAATTCCAGCATCTGTCTTCGCGCAGTAACAAGTCGCGAATTGAAACTGGAAAAATTTAGTACGCCCTGCATTATTCCTCTTACTTTTTCCAGCAATCTCAACACAGTCGCCGCCGGCGCCGGCTTCTTTCGGCCGGGTGAAGCACCGTGAGCGCGAGCTATTTCGCCATTTGTTTTTCCAAATTGCGTCTTGAATAATTCATTACGCTGGCACAAGTATGAATTTATATTAAAAGTCTTTCTTTCGCGAGTAATTTTAGTCACGCTGACGATGCGGGGAGAGCACGAGAGGAAAACACGAAAAACTCGCCAAATCGCATTTTCATCTTATTGACGTTCGAGAAAAGTATCAAATGTAATTAACGATTTCTCGTTCCACACCATTGGAAACAAGTCATGAAATTAAATGCTTATATTGTAAATTTCCGTGTGTGTTTAAAAGTCTCAAGAAGGCCGTATTACTTCATTTAAAATAAAAAAAAAGAACAACTCCATTTAAATCGCTCTTTATAATGGAATTTTGTCGAAAATTGTGACCGGCGCACGCCGGCAGGCGGAAACGTCGCCCTTCGTCTCCGTAAATACCAACACTCCTTATTACGCGTCTGGCAGTAGCGCTGTACATCATCCGCCGACACTTATTGACCCCCGAAGGCTCCCGAATTGAAAAGTAGGCGCGCGTCCGCGCCTCCGTTTCATTTATTACTCAACCTCGCCGCCGGCTGCGTAAACGTGTGCGTCGCGCGACGTGGCGCGTCAGGGGACGCGGAAGTCCACCTCGTTCCCGTTCGTTTCTCGCACGAGAGCGAAAGGGGGATGTGAAAAATTGCTGGAAATTTTGGCAACGCGCGCCTCTCCGCCTGCCCCTTCGCTCTCTAGACTACACTTAATAAAGGGGGCTTGATCCTCGAGTGGCCTCCGAAAAAATTTCAGCTTCCCCCGCACACGTATATATGTACGTGGAGATACATATACACGTACTCTCTCCGGCGCTCTCTCGCAACCCGCCACGCGGACAAATTGCATTACGGGGCGGCGTGGGAGCGGCACTCCGTCCCGTATCCGTGTTTCTCTCACTGGTGCACAGGACACGTGTCGTACATCGAATTACCCGACGATGACGCTGGCCATATTTCATTCGTTATCGATCTCGATGCGTCTTAATTTGCACCTCGCAAAATCTGGCGACCGTTGTGTCGCACAATCTGTTTCTCGATTTATCGCCGCGAAGAAAATCATTTTTCTCGGACACCAGAGTAATAGAGAGACATTTTTACGCCGTGTGTTTGTTTTATTATAAAAACAGGATTGCGCTAAACAGAGTGTAATTTTTTAATGCGGCAACTGTATTAAATAAATTTATGGTTAACAATAGATGGAGAGAAAAACACGCGTGATTGTATTTTTTAATTTATCCTCCAGTTACACAGTTGATAAGAATTAAGTTGAATTTGTCGCGAGGTAGACAACGTGGTGTATATAAAATGCTCTGTCGCGAGAAATACTCGAGCATGCAGGCGCATGGATTAAATCTCCGGAAAGTATATCGTAAATTGCCTGCGCTCGGATGGACGAAGCAAGGATATGCGTTCTCAGCGCCAGAAAGTAGATGATAATTTCACTTTGCCGGCCGAGTTGGCTTATACAGTGACGTCGAGAGATCCGCGAGAGAGAGAGAGAGAGAGAGAGAGAGAGAGAGAGAGAGAACAACCCTGTGAGTTTAAGGCAGCTGAAAAAACTTTTCGCGTAAGTCGCTCTATTCGCGTTTCTTTACGGCTGAGCATCAAATTCAATTTTTTTTCTCATATCCTGTCTACATTAATCTCTTTCAAATCTTTGAACTGTATGTTTTTAAACATTAGTGATTGTACTTTGTAAAATTCATCAAAGCATTTTTTACTTTATATATAAAGAACTGTTGTGATCAAGTATTAAATGAAAATATGAGATACAATAAAAGTTTTCGTATGACATATGTCGTCAATTATGAGTTGTAAGTCCTTTGAGACCAGTTGCTATCGCAATATACACTACGTAGATCCCCTAACAGCGTTCGAGAATCTATCGAGACTCTTCGAAGGCCTCCATCACGTACATTTTAGAGCTATACAAGTAGCATCCGCGTCGAAAGGCAGGAAGTTGCGAGCGATATAGGACGGCAACGCGTTTATCAAAAATGCATGAGGCCCTTCGTTTGCGCGAGTACGATGTACGAGCGGGAAAGCACTTCCACATGTCGCCGACGTCTTTGGTAGGTTGCTAACACGTAGCGAGGAGAAAATGCGAGCGGGCACGTAGGAGAGGGAAAAGGCAGCCAAGGGGTGCACTCGAATTTCCGTGATGTCTGGTCCGACAATGCGCCGCCTGGTCTAAACGGCTGTTCATTCAATGGCTGCGCCGAGAGAGACCCGATAAACCGACTTGTCCTGCCTCTGGCTGTCTACCGCTCGTAAACCCACCTCCTATGTCCACCCAAGGTTGATCTCCTCCTTCGTATTCTTTCCTTCGCGTGCAATTCCACTGAAGTCGGCGTGTCTCCGAATACTTTCCCTTGAACTCGAGAGCTGACCCGCACACACGGTGAACGAGTTCGTGATATTTCGATTTCTTTTATTGCCTTTTATGTAAATTACGAGTTTCGATGCGTATGTTTATGTAACGCGAGGAAGATTACCGAAAAATCGTTTCTTATCGTTCGATGAGAAGATAAACTCTAGATACATAGCAAAGATGAGAAAGCATTTGTTATTACAAAGTGATGTTTGGAATAGCATTTTTTGTTTTTAAGTTTAAGAGTGCAATTATTAATTTTATTAACACAGATAATGAAATACATTTCTTTCTAGTCTGTCTTATAACACACCTGATATTTTTCAACGTAGATAAATATTTAATTTTTAGATACAATTAATTCTACATATTTAATAAGTCTACATATTTAATTTCAGATACAATTAATCTTTGGATCTAATGTTATTACTTTTCAATCACTTCTCGTTTACTTAGTGCCCGCCGTCGTCCAACTGCGAAACTTCGAACTCTCGAGAGGAACTTCCAGCGTCGTCGCGTTTGGTATCAACGACCTCTCTCTTTCTCGTAGCATACGAGCTTTCAATTCACAGACTCCCGCTGTCCGAGCTCGACGGCGTGGACTGTCAGATACAGACTTCGTCCACGTTTTCATGAAATCTTTTCCATAGAAAATCCTCATCCCATTTCAAGAACCATCCAAAGTTCCGGAAATTTTCATTCGCAGAAGCGATTCTCTCCCTTCACCTTGTCGTCCCACCTTTCGTCCTTTTAAAATTCTGGAAAAGCGAGCCTGCAATACTTTCACTGATTTCACGCGATTTATATAGCTATATCGCTTCGCGAGTTTTTTATGAAGTCGCCGCCTTCAATATTTCATTGCTTTTGTTATTCTTTCCGTTTTCTTATCGTTCGATAAAATATTATGGTATTTTCAGTGACAATAAACGCGCGCTTACAATGCAATATCGAACGGTATATACAAAAAATTGTACGATTTCTAACTGATACAATAAAATATTTCAGAAAAAATGTAGGAATTTAGTTTATTAATTTTTATTATTCAATCAATATCAAAGTTTCGTGCGCATAAAATCACTACCTTTGCACATTATACAGATTTATTTAGCGAAAAATATTCAACGAAGTGTTAAAGCGGCAAAATATTTATAGGAGATTTTTATGCCGCGTTGCGAGACTTGGCGGAAAGCGGAGGCGCACGTTTCATTTGCATATTCCGAATAGATCGGGGGGAAACGCCTTTTGACGACCAGATTGATAGCTTGTAGTTGCATCAGTACGCATGCATTCGCATAAGTTTACGAAGTGAATTCTCTCCGTCTTTTCTTCTCCTTCTCTTTTTACACTCGTCGCTTCAGGTAGGAAAGCACTCACATTGATTTGTTCGCGGCTCCTAGTTTATAGTCTCACTTTACTCCGGGACACTCTCGTATCAGATCCCGATAGAAACCATCTTCCGTTTCGTGCCTCTTTTTCGGAAAGCCGTTAATTCAAATCATTCAATCGTTCTGAAAGGGCCGGATCGCACGACACGAGCTCGATCTTCGCTTAACGATGCTGAAGAGGAAATAAAAAGTCGAAATCATTCACCTCTCGTTATTGACCCAATACGAAAGGAATAGATTCTTTCTTTAAGGGTATCTCATCGCGCGAAGAAAGTCTAATATAAAAGACGTTTTAATAAAACCCCAAAATTGTATATGTCAGAACGTCGAAATATATTTTTCTAAATAATTGTCGTAAGTCATGTCGTATAATCATATTTTGATATTTTGTCGGATTAATTTTGACTTGAGAAATCTCTGATAATTAACCAGAATAAGAATGTAATATTCATGTGTTACTCGGATTGCCGACACTATAAAACTGCTCTGTTGAGGGAATTCACGGAATTACATTGATTAGATAAGCGGAGAAAAGCTCGATAAAACAATCTGCGCCGGCGTTAATTAGTCATCCGAGACGGTCCAAGGCAATGAATGATTTAGTGAGCCGATTGCGCTCTTCACAAAGAGGTTTCCCATGTTCCGAATCCCGGTTATGCATATTGCAGGAACGTGCCCGTCATTCAAAATCCTCTTCCCACGATTACGCGGATTGTACTCCCTTTGTAATGCAATATCAAACCTACTATAAACGATTTTTTGCCGGCGTTGCTATTATTTCTGGCGAAATTCGCGAGCGTGACGACAATCAATCGAATACATGATACAATTGATAATTAGATTTTTTTCATTATGCAATATAAAAATCAAAGTGACACTGGTAGGATTCCAAGTTAGTTGAATAATGACATTTTTTTCTGTAACTTTTTTTTTGTAAAGAAAAGTTTCTTATATTCTCCCTAATACAAAACTAGTTTTTTCTTTTTATATTAAAAGAGTAATTAATATTATTTCTCATCAATTTTGTTGATTGTTTAAGCAAATTTAAATACGCACTGGCGAAGATATTACGATCGTTAAAGAAAAAAAAACATAAAAAATAGTTGCGGAAAGTAAATTCGCACCTGCCAGACACCTAAGCGATCTCGAGCGGTTTTACTCCTCTCGAGTCTTATCCTTGCCGTTTCACTTTCTCGCGAAGTGCAATTTTGTCCCGCACCTCCGTCTCTCCGCCCGTCGCATCGGCAGCCAAGCAGTACCAACAGCATTATGCAAATGAGACGGTTCCGCCAGCACGCAAACGTTGGAGCCCCCATTCACCATACTCCATCCGTCGCAAAAACCGAGGTTTTGGCTTCTATGGCGGAAGCGCACACCCACGATAAGGTTCTCAACGAAGAAGAAAGCAGCGTGGCCGGCCCCAGGGAGTCTTTGCAGCGTTTCGATTTTTCAAACGACGTCCGGAAAATGAAGGCTTGATAGATATCTCACAAGAGCGTTACCTGAGATAGCGCCATTCGACACTCGGGGGAGTTTTTTTTTTAATTCGCTCTTTCTCTCTCTCTCTCGCGGGTCGGGAAGGCGTGACGAGTTTAGGATCCGTGATGTCTTTTCAGCGTTTCTCAATTTACTATCTACGCGGTTATCTGATGAAAACCGCGCTCTGACGAGTTTAATCTTATTTTATTATGGTAACATAATGGGACAGGGACGACGATACAATCATGGCGCGTTTTAATCCGCGACCACTCCGATTAAATTTAGATAACGTAATTTCTGTCGTAAAGATTAATTTTGAGAGCCGCGCGTCCATCCTCATATTTCTCGCGCGTGGATATTTGAAACAATTAAAGAAAACAACGTAAGCTCTGTTATGTTTTTTGCACGAGTCGCGTGAGATTACAATGTTAGCCGAGGCTCAAACAGACGTAACATTCAAAGGCATCAAAGAGACGGAAAAAGTAATGAACAGGTATAGAGGCGAAAAAGCGCGCGAGGTTTTTGATATGTCGTATGCAATTACCTATCTGACGTAACGGTCTCGCGCGCGCGGGCAGCAACTTTTTGAATCACGGACAAAAAGCTTAACCCCTTTCTCATTTCGGGTCATTTCCCGTCGCGTGTTCGTCGTTGCAATTTAATTGCATCCGGCGTCCAATCGCGGAAAACTTTTCGTCGGAGCGGAAAAGACAGAACGGCGGGGAATTAGAGAGGCTCGATCTAGAGTGTTGTAGAAAGAAAGAGAGAGAGAGAGAGAGAGAGAGAGAGAGAAAGAGAGAGAGAGAAACTCGGAATACCGGAGCGCGGTGGAATAAGTGATCGATTCCTTGATAATTACGTTAACGCGGACATACTGGCGGGCCGATCAGCCGCGAATAACGTAATTACGGAGTCGCATTACTGCACGCACGCGGGGGTCAGCTGTGGCCCGCTCGGTTCTCCCGCCTCGTGCAATCTTGTTTTTCGTCCTTCTCGCACGGAAGCAGTCAAAGGATGTAAGTCAGCTTTGATCAGCGGCTCATTTAATTTACACACGTTATTTTCGCGGTATGTGATCGATCCCCTTTCCGTCATCGCGGAAGAGAGTCCATGTGTGAAAATAATATTATATCTGCATCGCAAGAAGTGTTAAAATATATTTTATACTTTTTTCCTCTTGTTTATTAATTTATTATTTAAAAACTCACCCTTAAATTATTAATTATTAATTATTAATTATTAACTATTGTCTACGTGCAAAAGACTTTATAAAACATGTATATGATATGAAATACACATATATCATATATTTTACATATCCTACATTTCGATTGAACCGTCCGGGATCGTAACTGTTATTTTCGCTGTAATAGACATTAAGCGAAATTGGATTCACAAATTATATGACGCGACTCTGTAATATGAAATTTTCCGGAAATCGGCGCTATGGGGACAGAATTATATCATACGTGAATTGAACGGCGAAAATCACTTTCAAAATGCATGCATAATTCCGTGTGAGATGAGTATTATTTTTTTGCTTAATATAAATTAGAATATGGTCGTAATTGTGGCAATTTCCTAAAATCTAGTAACACTAAAGAAGTGCTTAAAATAATCAATGTAATAAACTTTAATGACTTTAGATGTATGTATGCTTGTGTCTGTGTTTTTGTTAAATTTTGTTCCTTATGTATCGTTTTTCTATCGCGAAAACAATGACGTGCAAATAGAAAGATACATTAAAGGGATAAAGTTTATCCTCTTGGAGTGCTTACAATTCAAACCATTTAGATTGTGCTTACAGAAGCATCATTGCGGCAGTCGATTGATTAACACTTCAAACGGAAAAACCGCAAAATGGTCCATAATGACAGTTGGCGGGAGAGGCAACCAACCACATGTTCGATAAATTGAGACTCTGTTAGAACGGCTTGTGTCACAAACGGGAAATCGTCCCTTATCTGACTAAAAAGATAAGCGTGTTTCATATATTACAGATCAGATGTGCTGAACATCTAATTTCAATCTCTAAAATAATTGTTTAAAATTTTTTTTTAATTATTAGAAATACGTGAAATTTAAAAAAAAATCTTTTTTTTACAAGAAAAACAAAATGGCCTTGTATTCACGCTCGATTTCACGTAAGCAATTGTGCATAGCATGGTCAAGTAGTTGCAGCGATTGTAGAATAAATATATTGGAATAGAATTAAGCGGTTTGTGCAGCGGTTCAGTGAACAATCTATCACTGCAGTCTGCAATTGGAGTTTCGGGCCGCTGCAAAATTGTGGGCAGTCGAAACGTGGATTTCATTGCCTGAACTACTGTTACAAAGCGCGAATAGTTTGCTCGCAGTTAGTCAAACGCACAGAATTGACCTCTCTTGTTCACCGGGTTATCTGAATTGTTGATACGTTACTTCGCGATTTAACGCGGGATGACATCGGCTTGTCTATCGGCTTTCGCGGGCCGCGCGGATACTAATTAATTCACAAGCGATCTACGTATCAGACAGACGGACGGAGAATGTATAATCGCTTAGTAGTATCATATGTATATACCGGAGCTGCACATTGCGATGGTGTTTCGTATCACGCGGGAGTCGGTCGACGCTTAAAATATCCGTAGAATTAAAGCACGCGGGAAGAGTCCGACGAAATCGATAAATCGTTCTGAAACGAGAAGGGGGTTGACCGAGCGGGGGCGGAAGAGATCCGGAGTGGGAAAGGATGCCGTCGCGTGGTACACGCGTTAATGGATAATAGGATATCTGTTACGGTCCCGACCTCCAGTCTATCCTCGGCTTTTATTCAACGAAGCGTATAAAGATAAACTCGATATCGCGACGCAAAAGAGGAGAAAGAGAGAGAGAGCGTATAATTATTTTGCATTCCCGAATCGAGTTCGATATCCGCACATTTAAGAACAAGCAGACAGATTTGGCACTAATGAAAATAAAGATAGCTCTTAAACGTGCACATATACTTTTGTATTTTTTATGGATTTTAGATTATTTAAAATCATTTGGAGTTTTAATTATTTTGAGACAAATATAAAATTAAAATAAATGATAAAATTGTTCTATTCACATTTGTCGTATCAATTTTGAAGTAGTAAAATCGATTGCAGCCGCCAGAGAAAATTGCAGTGCAAAACCTTTCGATTGTTAAACCAATCACGATACATATCGTCGACGATCATGTCTGTTTCATAAATACAGAAGAGTTACAGCCACTGCTCTAAGTTGTTTTTTATACGGCGCTCGATCCATCTTTTAACTTAACCCCGTCCACGCTTCTGCACGCTCCAGGAAGGAAGCCCCGATATCGAGAAGAGCGAGTCGTGCGCTAAGAAAAATATCGGCGAGAGTAAGAAAGAGAAAGAGAATAAAACGCTGTGGCGCACTGAATGCAGTCGCTATCAAAACAGAGGCTAAGTGTTTCGATATTTATCGGTTAGCACTTTGCCTGGTCGTTCCGCGAATAGTTGTAGAATGACGGCAGCGGGAGACGGCAGGATGGTACGCGCCAGCCGGCAGTGGGTTATATTTTCTGGAGAGGCGCCAACGACAACGGCGCGGTCTGAAACGATTTTGCGAAAGAACAGGCGAAAGAATATAGAAAGAGACGGAAACCTTTCTCTCGCTGGTAGAGAGAAGAGAGAGAGAGAGAGAAAGAGAGAGAATCGCGGGATTCAATTTCCCTCCCCTTGCGATCGCTCGGTGCCTCCTTAATCGCCGAAAATATTGGTTCGGCTTTTGGTGTGCGCCCACCCACTCGGAACTCCTCCGTTCGCATCTTTTCGTTTGGGTAGCATCTCTGGCCGTCCTTCAGGGCCATCGGTTGGATCGTCGCCAGACAGTTTTACGGGGAAAATTTACGGGGGCCTTAACTGAGCGAGACGGAAATATGCTGCGGCTTCCAGAGAAAATTACGTGACTCTTACGCTTTCCTGCCTTCGCGACGCGACGCTTGTTTAGCACAGTAAAATTACTACGTTACGTTATATCGTAGCTTGAACGGAAGTGTCCGACGCTTGCGAAGCGCTCTTATCTGATTCGGGTTCAATGGCAAGGACAAGAGCATTCTACTTGTTTACGTTGTTTAGCACTAACCACTTTGCCGGAATATCGCGATAAGACACGGGGACGCGTTAATTCACCGTGGCGGTGCATTTAGCTGATGAACTTCATGACATAAATAAGTTTTAGCGACAAGAGTTGTTTATTTTTTTCGACAATTAGCCGCCAAGTTATCGCGGCATCTCGCAATGCTGACATTTTCCATATGTAATTCGTTATACGTACATATGTGTTTTCGAAAAGAAAGAGAGCTTATTATTTTTGTGAAACATCGCGAAACGACATGGCGGACGAAACCGCGACGCATGAAACCAATAATAGTTGCGCGCGATTTGTAAGTCGCGACCATTACCGGCGTGTCTCGTTCACTCATAGCAAAATCACGTATGCGAGCGCGTCCGTTAATTTGCGCTTTACTGCCGCCGGCTTGATTATATGATATAAAAGCTACGCGCGCACTAAAGCTCGTCCGACAGTGGCGGCTTTATGCCAGCCGGTACACCGTGATTAACGTTTCTTTTACTGCGAATGTAAAGCGCTTTATGACGACCTGAGCCGTTATCTCGAAGATCGAGGCTTTATTATGACACCCGGTAGCAGGAGGAGAGGAAGGCGGTCGAGAGAGAACCGTAGGAAGAACAGTCGTTTGAGGGGACGGCGCGCAGATATACCGGGGTATCCCGCCCGAGGGAACATTAGTCCTGGGAACCAGGAAACATGGGAATCATGCGGTACCTGCCGTGCTACTCTCTCCTCCGCCACCCCCGCTACCCTCTCCGTAGCGAATCCCGCGAGTATCCCCGAGGGCTGCTGCTGTCCGGTCCACCCTTTCAACCGCTTCTAGCAGTTGCGGCTGTTTCGATAAAGCGAGAGTTCCCTGAAGTGTCTGACATGTCGCAGCAAGCCATCCGGGCTAGCTAGAAACTACCGGATCTGAGAAAAATAGTTTCGATCTTTGCTGTGATCGCGCAACGAAGTATTCATCTCGGAATATTTGCAAAATAATTTGCTGAGTTTGAGTTTTAAATCGCAATTGTTCATTTATTATCATAACTTTTTTTTAAAGCAAGATATACAAAAACTTATGTTACAAAGCACACATTGAAAGATAAATGTAAAAAAATACAGTTAAAGTATAATAAATAAACTAACTGATAGATAGAAACGGCAGATGCGCGAAAAGATCTTAGCGAAAAATAACGCGTTTCAGTAATAAAATATGTTTAAGGAACTTAAAGTCGACCGTAGAATAAATGTAGCAGCTATCTCGTGGCAGCAACACGTGCAGACGTCACGGCGATATTTGCCGGCTTTTTTTTTTTACTTTGTTTTACTTTTTCTTTCTTTCTTTCGTCGCGTCTCTTTTTTCTATTTCCTATCGGGCGCGTCGTGGGTGCTGCAGACACGCGCCGTGACCATTAATACGCCATTAAAACTCTATCGAGCGTATCATCTCGAGAACATTAAAAGATGCAAGATGTAAACGTTCCTCATTAAAAATGTTCGACTCGATTCTCATTTCCCACGTTTCGAGGAGAGTTTCTCTTGTTGTAAAAGCGCCGCGTTTTAAACTCGAGCGGTTTAAAAAATAATCGTAAGTAAAATTATTTTAAAAAACTGGAAGCATCGCGAACGACAATTGCGACTAAAAAAATATTGATTAAAATTTTACATGAATTTTTATCGAGTTTCTTCTTTCTTTAGAGCCGCATTAATTTTGTTTTAAAGGTTGCTATCAGCCTGTTAGTGCGCAAAACGATTCTCTTTGAACGCTCTCTATGCATCTTCTATGTAGGTTCTAACATGTGCTTTCTACCATATGGTACTGGATGCAAACTTAATCCCCGAGAGCGACCCATTTTGTTGGCGGGAGATAATATCAGGCACAGAGGGGGCAAAGGGGGAACGAGCAAGAAACAATGCGCATTAGAGAATACGTTACGGCGTCTGGATCGTATAGAGAGTAGGTAAATCCGGTCCGACGGAAGATAGCGGTAAGGGAACTCGCGATATGGACGTTTATCAATGATATACAGTACATATTCCCGATACACATGGACGCCGTCGGTGGTGCGTTGCAACCACCCGCCGTCGGTCCGTTGGTGGTGGTTAGCGCCCGGGAAGGGGTGCTGAATGTACACGGCTGTGCCCGCTGGCGTTATGCCACAAGGCACGCGACCCCGCCATACACGTAAATATGAACCGCTTTATGCACCTGCTCGTCGTCAACCCCCTCGCTCGCGCGAGAGAACTTCACCGACGGGAGCGGAAACGAGCGAGCGATCACGAGCCGCCTCATTCTGATACGGTGCGACGGGCGCAATCGATGGAAGATTGGGTCGGGACGTGGGGTAATGGAGAAGCCCTGTAGAACGCGGCGCGTTCTGAGAAGCAAGGCGCGAAAAGCAAGGCGGAGACACGGTGATAAATGAAGACTCTTACATGCTGATAAGAGACAGTGATTTTTTTTTTTTTTTTTTTTTTTAAGAAATGGATAAATAATCAAGAGGCCATTCTTTATTTCTGAAAATACAATTTTGTTTTTGATTTGAATTTGAATTATAATGAAGACAATCATTTCGTAACTAAATAATAATTCATCTCGGCATATCAGATGACTGTGTAACAAGTTGCAAACAATTAAAATGCTTTTTCAATGTTTATGTTACTTATAAATTTACGAAATGCAAAGATTGCACACGGATAATGAAAGCGAAATTTCGCTTCCTTCGAAACAAATAAACGGGAAACAACGTGGAACAAATAAAAGTCAAAGTTTCACATTCCACAGCAACGCTTTCCGCGTTAGTATTCGATGTTAGCGCGCGAATTACGCTGTCTCCGGCGCGCAATAGTGCTATTAAAGGCGCAGAGACGGGGGATAATTGAACGGCGTGCAGTGTCAAGGAAGCGGAGTCGCGGTCGTTGGGTGGATGCTTCAACGCGCACATATCCGGGATGTATCGTTAGTACGCGCACGTCGCAGTCGCAGGTAAACGTATTATGCAGCTCTTCGCGAGAACCTCGTCGCCATTCGGAGACGAGGCTTTATTGCTCGCAACCGCGAAATTGGATGCGCGCGTGTTAAATAAAGTGGCGCCCCCGACATAATGAGACGGCTGAAACAGTCGCGCAACGTCTGCTCAGCGTCTGTTGAAACAAAGATGCCAAATATTCCGAAATTAAACGGACTAAATAAAATCAACATAAAGTATAAAAATTGTAAAAGAAAATTTACCTAAATAGAAATAAAAATATGGATTTATTTATTTATAAAAATCTGCAACACAAGAGTTTTACTGAGAACAATTGTAACATTGCTTTCATATAATGCAATGTGTTATTTTAAACGTTAAAGTAAACGCCTGGTCGACTGACGATGGATGACTCTTTCGGCTCGCTCAATACAATTTGCACTTTATTTTCCTAAAACAATCTCCCGTCAATTGTTTTCGCGTTCATAAAATTAATGCGCCGCAACGCACGTGGCACATTTGCAGCGTGTAATAGTAGACGGTATCTCGACCGCACTCTGCAATTCGCGGTATGCTTCTATCGCGCATACGTGTTGGATCATTCGTGCGAACAAGTGTCCCACTGTAAGAAAATAATTGTATCAACGTATCGGGCGAACGAGGGTTCGGCGTTTCGTAAGAAGCCGAACTTAAAGAAAAAAAAAGGAAAAAAAAACAAACGGAATTCAGATTACAAATCTGAACGCAGCGAGGGCCGCGTAGGAGATTGCGGAAGTTTCTTAGAGGTTTCTGTATGCTCTTGGAACTTGCTCGCAACTAAATTATGACGATGCGTGATGCGCGTCTGAATAACGCGCTGTAGAAACGCGACTTAACAAGCTGAAAGCATCGCGCCGTCGTTGCGGATATGTGCATCACGCGCCCAAATTATCGACGCGCATTGCTATTCGCTCCGTACGAGTAGCGTGTAAATTCAGGAACTAGTTGTAAATCTTGAAGGCATACTCCGTATTTTGAAGATTCTCGCGCTAATGGTGGTATGCCGCGTTAATGTTTCCGCAAAAAATATGAAACTCTAATATGAAACACATCTCAAAACAGCTTAATTGTTTATATTCCATAAACAAAATATAAATTTCAGAACTTGTGAATGTTCTCTCGAGCGGTAATTCTTGTAAATTTAGAATTATAAGTATTCAAATTTTGTTAAATATGTAAATATATATATTCTTTAAGCGTATAGCGCGACGTTAATACTTTTTTCGTCGCGGTCACGTCGGTCGTTGGCCGTAAATTCTCGTTACGGTGAGGTATAGGTATATACCTAGCGCGGCGGAAAGCTAGTACAGAAATAGAATTATCTCCGATGTGAAAAGTTAAGCATCGGTAGCATCCAAATTTTCCACCAGTTTTTCGAGCGCGCAACGACGCGACCGCGCGTCATAATTCGATACGTCATCGTTCGTCACCGGCGCAGTGACAGATCTGTTTTCGATCTGTTTTCTTCCGACGCGCTTTTGCCGAATGTATCAATGCGCTACGAATATATACCGGTCAAATATCACCGTCGAATGACGATCGAGTAACGTGGCTAATTTGACGGCTGGGGAATTGAGTTGCCGCGAACCGCAAACACGATGAGTAACAAACAGACCAAGCAAGATTATAGACTGCGCATCACCCGTGCTACATGTTTTTATTTAATTTGCCATAGAAAATTGCAGATCGCGAAATATTTTAACTTTGAAATATTTTAATTATTTACTGTAATATCGATATGCATCTCGAATTTGTCACGCCATAGCGTTTTAAAATTAACAATTATCTTCACATCGTAGTTTCGCTATTGCCTTTATTTTACAGACATAATAGAGTCATAAAAAAAGTCAAGTCGCAATTTCGGAAAATATTCCGCCGCCGCAATTACCGATACATAACCCCAATTGACCTCGCTCGCCAGTGTATATTCGATACTTCGCGCGTGGATATCAGTGCCATCACTATAGAGCGACGTTGCATACATAGTTACAGATTGTACCTGGCGATCGTGTGCTCGCCGTTGCGGCGCGCCGCAGCGAAATGTGAGCGTGGCACGACAGACTGCATTTATGCGCCGCTACGAATCACGTTGAAGGCTAATGAAAGATGAAATCTCTCGCGCGCAGACTTTTTTTCGACATTGCGTTTCAAGTGAGCCTTGTATTCTCACCCGTTATTTAATGGCTCCGACTACGATTGCGTTTCGATATTTGTACTGCCAGTAATTTATAAAATAAAATAACAATGTTTAATATCACATGTATGTACACCTCACATCAGACAGAAATGGGCGAAAAATATTCTCTTGTCTGTAAATAATACGTAGAAAATATATTAGATTTATTGAATTCAAAGAAGACAAAAAAAATGTACATTGTTTCTGATACGGTGTGTACATAGAAGGTATGTAAAATTTATGAAGCAACGACTCTTAACTTGTTACTCGCTGTTAGGCATCTCTATCTCGGAACATTAAAAGTATCTTTCTCTCAAGGCCGTTAGTTCTCTGTCAACGTCCCTCGAGTGATGCTTCGCGCTTTCATCCGACTGTTTCTCTCTCTTTCTCATATTTCTCTCTCCTCTCTTTCTCTCTTGCAGCCTTTTCTGAGGGAAGCGGCGAAAACAATGGCACGCTTACGTCGAAAACCCGCGCAACTCGCGGTACGTATTTTATGTCTGAATTATTTCGCACAAAAGCACTCAAAGAGAGGAGGAGAGAGAGAGAACGAGAGAGAGAAAGAGAGAAGAAAAATACAGAAAGAAGAGTAAAGGGAAAAAAGAAAGAGGAGCAACAGACGTTGCTCGCGTCCTTGGATTTCGCGAGATGTTTAACCGCAACGGAAGTTCTTTTCCGTGAAAGAACGCGCGCTGTTGTATTTTTCGACGAGCTGGTCGGAGATTTAAGCAACGGTATGCAACTCGCGTTGAGAAACGGAATGAAACGCCCGGCATGTCAAGCGCGAGAACACGAAAATCCGAAGTGGTCTCTCTACGAACTTTGTCTGTTACGTTGCTTTTTTACTTCCTTTCTCACATTTGTAACTTGCATAACGACTTTCTTAAAAGGTTTATGTTGCGCACATCACAATTTATTAATTTTGTTTTTGTTGTAGAATTTAATACATATGTATGCGCGCTCATTTTATGATTTTAAACTCTCTCGCTCTTGTGCTCCTATAATAATGCTAACGTAAATTAAAGTGAAGAAACGTATCGTTGGGCAACTGATGTTAATGAGATACATAACAAGTAACGTAAATTCTTAAAAAAGCAACATAAAAAATATAATACTTTTTAACGTTTTTTCATTCTCTTTAAAGAAAATATTGATAGAGAGAGAAACATTTCGTCTCGAAAGAGAAAAATCGGTTCTATGTATAGCACAATAAGAGGATTAATACTTAGAAGATTGAAGACTGCACTTAGCGTCGACTTATTGCGGTCAATATTTCATGAAGCCTGCATATTTTACATCGTAGATGGTGTACATGTCAGCAAAACGAGCGAAATTATGTATTACGTCGCTCAATCCCGCGACGCCATGCGCCACGTATAGATCGAACTTGTATTTTATGTCGTGGAAGAGATCCAATGAATGTCTTCTACACGAACCGAGCGCCACAGTTGGTTCGCTCCATTTCCTCCGTTCGAATTAAAAGTCGATGCGTCACACGGCCGTGTCCCAACTCGAGAAGAACGCGAAAATTCCGATCGTAAAATTCAATACAAATAATATACGCGCACCGCGTGCCAGATATCAGGAACGTGAAACAAATAAGATCACGTAAATACGCGCGACGAATCCGTTTCGAAATTTTCGAGAGTTCTAATGGCTTCCTTCCTTTTCGCCATTTGAATCTCCTCGAGCGTGTTTGTTAATTATTCGCTACAACGAGTGTCGTTCCGAGAACTATAAAACGTGTACGAGAGTTCAATGACCGAGATGAGAGCGAGCTGGATCGGTAAAATATCACTTTAATGACTACATGTCGCATTCGTAATACGCTTAAATTTGAACGAA
>QVOB01006340.1:0-12104 GCA_014839585.1 Pseudomyrmex concolor
CGCAAGTTGCCGCCGCGTCGCCTTCCTCACGGGAAACAAACGCACAAAAAATACATGACACTTTCACTTTCCTCCGTGTAATTTATGTGGAGTAAAAAGATGCGATGATGTGACAAGGCGCCATTTATTCAATATATCTCGTAACATTGTTTCTCTTTCTTCTATAAACTTTCTCGCTAACGGTCTGACACCTCGGGAGCATCGTACATACATATCTATTTTCCGGATACATTCGCACACGCAATCATACACATAAGTACACTCACATACATCGTATCACGATTACATATTTATATATATATTTGTGTGTGTGTGTGTGTGTGTAAATCACAATCGCATTTTTTGTCCCACATATACGATTGCACTTTTTTATAATCGTTACATTCTACATATATTTATATATTTATAAGATTGTACAGTGAACTTCTTCTTGTATATTCTATATACGTTTATGAAGTCGCACTGTACTTGATAAGCATTGAACTTTTTGTATTTTCGCAGAATATACAACTTCCACACGGAGTCCAATTACGAGTACATACTCACTTAAACTGAGTTTTCTACTTTCAAAAGTTTGCTTCAAACAAAATATAAATTATCCCTATAATTTTTTGTACCGACAATAATAAGGTTCGATTAATAGCTACGATTGAATGATGATGAGAATGAACGAGAAGGAAAAAAGATGAAAACGGAGTAGGAAAACAGTTGCTATATTATTAGTTTCCGCATAATGTGTGTAAATTTCAAATAAACCTCGGTAAGGCAGTGCCAGCGCGGTGATACACATACGGCGTGTCGTACGGGGGCGTGAAATTCCTCAGGTGTGGATGAGGAAGCGACGAGCGGTGCTGCGCCGTCTCGATGGTACCGCCGTTTGACGGGGAGACATGCGGCAAAAGGTGCGACGCCCCGTCACCGAGATCCAATTCCAGTTCCTGCTCCTCGATTAAATGCAAAGCGCCGAAGGAGGCCGTCGCCATCGCTACGTCCGGCATTACGCCCGACAATTGGCCGTCGCTACAGGAATTGCTTTCTTGTTGCTGCGAACGAAAGACCAAATACACCCCTTGCATAATCCAGAGTCTCGCGGGGAAAGCGCGGCTTCTAATCGTCGTGAGATTCCGCTCCGCGATGTAGAGCAACATTTTATGATGCAAAAACAAAACGAGAGTTTCGCTCGTGAAACTCCGAGAAAACGATCTCGCGATCAGTCGGGCAAGAGACTCGGTTGCACCAACCACTTTGGATTGAGTAAGATCAACTAAGGAATTCGCTGTTGCTATTCGCTGTTGCTAATTCGAGTCTTACTCTGTTTATATAGTGAGAGCTGACAAAGAGGATTTAATTAAGAAAGTTGGTCCTTCGCGCAAGACGTTGGCGTAACCGGGACCTAAATGCGAGATTAAAGCCGCTCTAGGGTATCTAATGTGCACGTAACGCGCATTATCGTCCGTCCCCTTACCTCGGCAAGAAGTCTGCAGCTCTCTCCCTCAGTCACTATAGCTGGAAGTTCGTGTCTATGTGCGTAAGAAGAAGTCGGCCGAGGAAATGTCATGTTCCTCCCGTAACACACCGGGGCGGTAGTTCTCACACGAATACCCATGCCCGGCGAGTCAATGTCCTCTATATCTGTCATCCTCTGCTCGTTTTGCTCTTTTATACTGTAAGACGCTGTGTTCTGAAATCGATACGCCAGCAATTTATCGCGTACTCTGTCTGCCAAATGAAAGATGCATTAAAAGCCGCGGAATAACGCGGCAAAGGAAAGGAAAAGAGAGAGGGAGGAAGAAAAGAGGAAAGCGAGAGCGAGAGAGAGAGAAAGAGAGAGATCGTGAGCAACTGTGGTACTGTCGCAATGCGCGGGACATTAATTGATAATTATGGTGATTTTGAGTGCGAAATAAAGAGAGAACTAATAACGGAAATAGGCCGATGTACAGCGAGAATTGATTGGAGTCGATTGAATAGGGTGAACGCGTGTTACAGAACGGAAAATTCACGGAAACATATTGATAGAAATAAATCTTCGTTGTGAAATGAGAAGAGGGTTCATCCCTGCCTCTTTCCCGAAATAGAACGCGATCTGAATTAACATGTGACGGAAACACGTATGTGCGGACGTGATTGAAGAGCGACGTCTTGCATATGTTATGCATCGCTGTAAATTAGCGAACTTGACAGTAGCAATATATTGCAATTATTTTACGCGCAGTAACTCTCATCTGTTCTCAAGCGTTTTTCCCATTAAGATCTTTCCGCGCAAGTGAATGCTTCACAGAATTGTGTACGAAATTATGTTCAATTCTCTTATTGTCAGAAAATTCTCTTTCTCTCTTTTTCTTCAACATCTTAAAACAATCTGATATTATTTTTTGTTACATATTTATATATAATGATCGCAAATGAGTTATTTTTATTCTCTTCTCTTTGTAAATCTGTGAATATTTTCAAAGTTAATTATCGTGATGTTTTGTACTATACGCTTTTTTAAAATAATACTATATCATATATTTTGTCCCGTAATGAATCAAAACGCAAATAACGATATCAATGTACATGTTATATTTGGAAAAATCTTGCGAATGCTTGACATTATCTAAGACAACATTTACATATGTTAAATACACAATAGAGTTTTATTGCGAGATAATAACAGATTGTGTTGAACTATATAAAATAACAGTTTAAACAAAATTTTATGAGGGTCATCTATATACGCGTATTGATAATAAATTCTTGAATGTAAAACACAATTTTTTAATGCTAACACTAATAAAGATATATAATATTTATATATTAATTACGTTCTATGTTATCGTTTTGATAATGTTTGGTATTGTGCTAAACTTTTGTCAAAGATTTGTTATAAAAAGTAACATTTTAAAGTTGTCCGGGAGAGAGACACGTATTACAATCAAATACATTTATTTATATCTATATTTTACTTAATTATAATAAACTATCTGAAATTAAAGAAGATAATTTATTAGATCAGTCAATAAACAATTAACATTAAAGAAGACTTTCCACAATTAACATTAAACAACAATTAACATTAAAGAAGACTTAGGTGAAATTTTGGATTACATTTTTCTTGTGAATCAATTTATTGAATGTTTGAGTCAGTTAAAAAAATGATAAATAATTCAAGTACGTGCTTTAAACGATGACGAGATCTTTTTTCAATTTCGCATCATCTAGATGATTCGCTGAAATATAGGAAGTGTAGCAAATAATTACCAAAGTTCTTCGTGCACATACATATTGTTGTTTTGACATGCTAGAAACGTCATGTCATCGCATGCGAGTGACGATAACATGTTGTATATACATTAGATAAATACAGCTGCAATGCTTAAAGCTTATGATCTTAAATCGAATATAAAGTTTTGCATTTGCACATATGTAAAACACTCGATATATATTGTATAAATCTAATTTAGAACCTAACCTAACATCTAATTAGTTCTTTACTGTTTTCTGTAAAATAAAAATATAAAAATACAAAAATATAGGAATAAATATTACAAATATATAAAAATTATCCTTATTTAAAGTAATATTATCTTCATGATCGTCTTCTAACATTATGTAGCTTTATTATTATAAAACAAATAATTGTATTATCCAAGAATCTGTTTTATTTCTTTTTAAAGATATAAAGAAGTTTTAATATTTTCACATTTTTAAATTTATCATATCACGCGACGCTTGTTATTTTAAATGAAATAATAGAAGGAAATAATTTCGAGCTTTTTCAAATTTGTAATGTTGTTTTACACATCTTTTTGTACATATCTAGCATTGAACTCAATCGCAGTGATGCAACAAACCGCATGTATTTAATAATCCATATCTGCATTTATTCATGCATAGTGCACTATATACAATGTACTGCACACGTTTCATTCGATTGACAGTACGAGTGTCGTTTTATGATTCACTCGCTTGTCACTCTGACGCGATACCACGTGCATTATTATCACGTAGAACCTCGTTTCAAAGCAAACTAACACGACTTATTTTTGGTAAACAAAAGTTTTCAAAATATCACTAATCTTTTATATACAATTTTAAATAATCAGCTATAAAACTGCAAAATTATGCGTTATATTACGTAAGCATAAAGATAAGAATTAAGCAGTATGTAATATGTATTAATAATATGTATTTCAATATAAAAAAAACTTTCTACTATCCTACTACTCTTTAAAATAATAAAAACTTTTATACTATAATTATTTTGTTATAAAAGAAACTCTACAATATATGTAGGATATAATATGTTCATCTTTAATGTAACTTTTAGCCAAAAAACAAAATTCGTTTTTTTCAAGTCCAGTTTAACTTTTAATTTTTGCCAGCTTGCTCGACATTCACATTACATATACGTGGCATTTTTGCATTGCGTAAACTTGACCAAGCACAATAGCTACTGTAACCTCTACCATTACCGCGAAATAGTATGGCACTTTAGTAGCAGAAAAAGAAATATTGGAATTTTCGTGCGTTATGCAACTGTTCTGAATGTCAGCACTCACTTTATTTCCAATAACAGCCAAGTTGATTTTATTTTGAAATAGCTAAAATTTTTAGAAAGAAACAAATTTTAAAAAAGGAAAGAAATAAAAGAAAATTTTTTCTTTAATAAAGTTCTATTTAAATAAAAAAAAAATAATAAATAAAAAAAAACAAATTTATTAAAATAAACACATTTATATCTTTTTATTAAGTTAAGATTAATTCTTTATTTTAATATATCACAAGTTAAAAGAAACGAATTACTGATTCATTTATTTTTTGTTAAACATTACCAATGAGCATTGTGATGAGTACAGTAAACACGTGACACGTTCGTTTGGCATTGAGAAATCTTGATGCCACTTCGAAATTGTGATTTCATGGAGAGGAATACTTTCGAGGAATTGTTTGCATCGAAACAAAGCGCGCATCTCGCGACACTTGCGCTACACAATATCGTTATTTTATTGAGAGAAGCTTGTTCTCTCTCCCTCTCTAATTCGATGTCTATTAGAGAAGATAATACGCGCTGAAAAAGGGGAAGGACAGATGGCAAAGTCAAAGAGCGACGAGAGTTTCCTGGCGACATTAGTCGTGCGAATTACGCGCTACGTTGAAGTGTGCAAAACCTTCGCAAGCAATGTACGAAGCGGACGTTACAAAAACAGTTTAACGACGACGTTATTTCGTGCGCACGATTATTTCACATGTAATTTCACATCATAATCTTCTTGAATGTGATTCTAATCACTGTCAAGGCTGTTTTGAAAAAGGTACCATTAAATAACATTCTTTTTTCTAATAAAATAAGATATAGTTAATCGCAAAATTGTTTTGGAAAATCAACAATAAACAAAAATAAATATACTATACTATCTTGAATTTTTGTGTTTTTTTGTGAATATATAGAACTAAATTGCAAAATTTGAGATAAAAGAGACATCAAGGTTTGCCAAAAGATCTGATGTCAACTAGTTTTGGCGACCTACGTACCGTATTCATATATATGACGATTTTGCATTGATACGTGCAAGAATTTGTCAATAGTTTGTATTTGTTGCTTTTTTTTAACATTAATATTCAAGATCTAAAAGTAATATTTATTCAAGATCTAAATGTCTGATGTTATTTTTAATTTAAATAAATAAAAAATAATGATCTTTTTTAGAGCACATATAGATTTTAAAACAAAGAATATTAATAGTATATTAGAAAATGATATTATATTAGAAAAAATGATATTGTATTAGAAAAATGATGTAAAAATTACTTCTTAAAAACATTAATCGATGACAAAAAAATTGTTGGAAAAACACTATGATTAATTTAAGACTTTTTTATATTTATAATACACTTTGTAAAAACGTAATTTCGTTAAAATAACGTTGCAACTATGCATATCGTGTAAAATTGCAAAAATATAGTGGTAATAATTAATATATAATTCTCTTCTAACAAAAGAAGATTTATTATTATTTTTTCACATTCGATTATTTTTTTGACAAATATACCTAGTTTTGTGTCATTCAAAATAAACGCTCGTACGTATATGCTCGCGAAATAGTAGTTGCATAACATATAAAAATATTCTTTTGTTAACAATGCATTATTTCACAATAAGACTGCATCGTTACTCGGGTTTCATGTTTTTACAACGCTAATAATAATACCTGAATATTGATATCGAGCCTGTTGGCGAAAACCAAGGGCGAAACTGCACTCGGATAAAAGTTGATAGCATACACGTTCAGCAGTATATGAATAGTAAATAGAAATATGATTTTAATGTATGTGTGTGTATGTTAAATACACGATTCAAACGTCATAAATACAACTTCCGCTTGACTCTCTTTCTCTCTCTTTCTCTCTCTCTCTCTCTTTCTCTCTCTCTCTCTCTCTCTCTTTCTCACTATTGTTTTAATTACTTTAAGCTGATTAAGGGATTATTTGTAGCGTGTAAATCTAGGTATAACAGTAGTATTCGTTGTAACTTTCAATGTATATATTTATTACGTAAATGTACGTAAAATGATTAAAATATAATATAATCATCTGACATAGAAATATTAAATAATATGTAATAAATGAATATTTTAGAAGAGTATTTTATTCATGTAATGAATATATATTGTGAATATTGTGATAGATACTATTTTTTACTTTGAGCACTTGTTTTAATTGATGAAACATGTAACGTTGGCGTTTCTTAATAGAACTTAATATTTCATAAAACTATTAGTTATATAATTTATATACGGTATAAATCCATTATCCTGTATGAAATTATTCTCTCGAAACGTATGCAAACTAAATTAGCATATTATCAATGATAGAAGAAGTTAAGATATATGTTTCGAATACTAAATGCATTTTGGAGTTTTCAACTTTACGTTAAGGCTACGTGCTGAACGTGCAGCTACAATGATCGTGTTTTGCATGCAAGTTCATTTTAGATACAATTTGAATTACACATCTGTTCATTGTTTCGATCGCGATTGTGTCATTTTGATTGCGTGCACACACTGCACACATATACGTGACGATAATGCAACAATCAAATCGATTAAATAATAGAAGGTAAGTGTTCGCGGAAAAACACCGACTGCGCGACGTTTTAATCTTTTTTTGTAAATATTTTTGTAAATATTTTTTTGTAAAAATCTAACAAATTGTTCAGAAAAAATTACAAGTTTTTCACATGATAAAAAAACACAATAATAGTATTACTGCCGCTAATTATATATAATTATATATAAAGAAATATTGTACACATAAATATACATTAGATCTATAATTCAGTCAATTTATTTTTAGAAAGCATATTATCTCATTCTTACGTTCAAGATTAAAATTTTAGAATCATAATTTAAAGAGCGCATGTTGACATCATATAAAGTAATTAATTATAAAAAATGTGAAAAACTGCGCATGCAATGTTTGCAAAAGATATAAATTGATTACAACTTTATTGGAGAGTTCACATAAATAAAAAAAAGTGTGGGAAATCTGGGGCATTCTATGCGTGAAGTTAAGTAACATCATATACTAAAGTTCATCATCAATGCTGTTTTCGTGGGATACAAATTTGAAACATAATAATTTAACACAGAACAGCTTCTTTATAGGAAAATATATTTGCATCGAGTGTAGATACGAATAAATAAATCTATTAGTAATATAATCACTGCAAACATGCTACGTGTGATTATTGACCGAATATATATGTAGAATGTATGTAAAATGAAATAGAAACATGTTACGCTTTGAAGCTTATTTTCCTCATATTTTTTGTCTCATTCAACTTCTTTGTAAGCTATAATTACTTTTCTCCGCTAAGTTATTAATTAAGTCAATCAAATCAATTAAATTAATCACTTCAATGTTAAGAAAAATTTATTTTAACAGGAAACGATTCTTCAGAAAATTCTTTGTATTTTTATAAAAAAAAAAAAAACATTAATAGTATGACAATTATTTGGAAACTATTAAATAATTCATACAAAAAACTTTGTTTGAATCATTACATAAATGAACATTACACGAAGTATTGACGGTACCTAAATACTGATCTTAACAATACCCAAAAATAAATTTGCGCTAGAAACAGAAATAAAACATTGCGCGTAATATTGGCGACTGTGTGTCGCAGTCATGAAATTACTCGAGCAATTATACAAGACATCGGAGTTAATTGAATGAGTGTCTAAGAATACAACAAATTTTAAGTAATTATTATATCTTTATTGCTTTACTATTTATCGTAATAAATATGAAACAATAGAATTATTTTTTTACTTATAATCTCAAGTAAATACGACTTTACCGAAGAGTTATTTTAAAAGAGAGAGAAAAAGTACGCGCTTTAAAGATTAGATTTCAGTCGCATAAACTCTTTTACGTTGTCTCTTTTATCTTAACGCTCAAAGTTTCTTATTAGTCGAGCGCGTTATAAGTAGGTTTGTGTACTCTTTGACTATAATACTCGATTAATAAACTGTGTTTTTATTGATGCATACCGTTGTATCCGTAAGTGCAGATAATGACATCTATGTTCCTCTCAGCTACGCTAAGTCATTTCTTCAACAAAATCGAGATCGTTATACCTTGGTTTTTGCTCAATCTTTTACAGTTGCACTTTGAAATTTATTTATTTTAACGCGTAATATGCAACGATAAGGAAAACGACTAACTTATCTGAGTAAGTCTTTCCATATGCATGACCAAGTCATAGGTAGTCGCGAGAAGCATACCGAGTGTGTAGTTTAGTGGATATCTCTCTCCCCCCCTCTCTCTCTCTCTCTCTCTCTTTCTCTCTACAATATAAAAGACGTTTCTCATAGCATAATGACAGTTAACGCTGGATGTGATACGCGAGCGAACGTTAGCAAGAAAAATACACACACGTCTTATATTGAGAATAGTTAAGAATCGTTAAAGTCAATTAAAACGATAAAGTGCGAGATAAAGCTTCAGTTTTATTTTATACAAAAATTAATGTCACCTGCCTATTTTTGAGAACAATATTATTAAAAAGTATACCAGCTGTAAAAATCGATATTTATAATTTATTGACAAAAAGTGTAAGTTTCGATAAATGTTTGGAAACTAATAATTTTACAAATAATTAAGTTTTTAATTTACAAATCAACCGTCTTTGTAGAATTACAACGCGTTTTTCGTAATACATATAATTTAAATTATAGTCACGAAATTACAGCTGTTTGTTCAATTAAGTGGACTTTTCTTCTGCTATTGTTTCATTTTATTAAAAAAATATAAATAAAATAATACATGAAGATAAAAATTAAGATAAATTACAGTTTTAACAGAAAATTAATTTACGACTTAAATTACAAACAGAAACAAAGCAAATTCATAAAATTCATATCAAGTTCGAGTAATAACAACACATCTTGTTCCATGATTTTTGTTAGTTATTGACATGCGAATCTCACGCAGATTTCACGTGAAAATATATCAATATTAATACTTAAACTCTATATAATGTGTGTATAAATAAATCAAAATATTGAAATGTGTAATTTTTCCGGATATACGTTTATCAAAACTTTTGTTCTGATAAATTCTTATAATCTGTTTACATTCTACACGTAATATTTTTCGTTACTTTAAATTATATAATTCAAATTAACCCTATTAAATGTATTGTATTAGTAAAAAAAACTTTTACAAAATTTTAATTTTAAAGTAATAGTTTAAAGAAATTTTGTTTTACAGCTTGAGGATTCCATAATATTGAAAGTTAAAAAATATTTAATTGACGCCAGAGAAAACGACTATTATTTTTAAAAAATTTTGTACCAAATAATATTTCACGAAGCACAATGTAAGTTATCTGAAATTCTATTTAATCTATATCATTATAATTAATTATTAACTTGTGATTTTTAATACTATAATTACACGTAACAAAATCTTTCTTTTTTAGGACAAAAACACAATCATTCAAGTCGTTTCCCGTTCAAGATCTGAGCGGACTGTTGATGCAGACATATGGTTCCAATTTTCAAATTCATGACGTGCAATGGAAACCATTAACTGACCCGGGCGAAAACTTTGGTAGCGAGATATTAGCTATCACTATTCATGCTGAACAAAATAATAAAAAGAAGACGTTAAACGCGGTTGTCAAGCTACCACCAAAATCAGAATACTTGCTTGATTTGTTTGACAGTCCAATAACTTTTAAAAAAGAATTAAATTTCTACCGTAATGTCACACCTCATTTTACAAAGCTGCAAACCGAATGCGGAATTTCTCGGGAAAATCTGAGTATCATTACGCCGCAATTTTTGGGCGGTAGATTGGGTCTACGAGATCCACAATGCTTCGATTCGCAGGCAACTATTGTTTTAGAAAATTTGAAGGATCACAATTATGTAACGCAAGATCGCATTCTTGGTCTTGATAAAGTGCACATGAATTTTGCGATCAGTCATTTAGCCAAAATGCACGCCATAATAATTGGTCTGAAGTTGAAGAAACCCGAAGTCTTCGAAAATGAAGTACTTCCCGCTCTGGAATATGCCGTGAATGAAAATGCAAAAGATTGCGTGAAGGAAATGATAAAGAAGGCACACGACGATTACAAAAATATGAAAGAGGCAGAACCTTATCTGGAAAAGATTAATAAAACGATTGAACATGGATTGCACAGCACCGTAATGCCAGAAGAACCCTGGGCGACGTTGGTGCATAACGATTTCTGGGTAAATAATATGCTATTCAAATACGATGAATCGGGCAAACCAATCAATATGAAAATTGTGGACTTTCAATTAACGATCTATGATTACGGCGTAAACGATCTCATATTTTTCCTCATATCGAGTTCCCGGAAAGAAGTACTAGATAATCATCTCGACGACATGATCGACTTGTACTATAATTCTTTCATCGAATGCTTAAAGTTTCTAAGTGTAGATACGAATATGTTTCCCAAGAGTCAATTTATGGAACAATTAAGTCAGTGCGCTCCTCTTAAATTTAAACAATGTATTATGATGGTACAAGTGATTCAAGCAGCGCGTGGCTCCGTCACGGAAACAACCGAAACGGCGGACAAAGACGTTTTTAAGGGCGGCGTTAATGATGAAAATTATAAGCAGAAAATGCTACATGTGTTATCTATATTCGAGCGGAAGAAATGGCTTGTGAATTAATAAGAAATTTCAAAAATGATAAAGATTGATATGTCAGATCTCTCTAGAGAATTGTCCATTTCCACGTATAAGATAGTGCTACTATAAACGTACAAAACTTTTCATATAGTTCAACAAGTTAAAACGCAAGTACAATTTAATACAATAACAAATAAGAAAATCGTGAAGATACACGTCTCTCGTGTTTGTGTAAATTTGTATATAAACACATAAAAAAAACTTCTCAAATATTAGATATAATAGTAGAAAAAAAAGACACAGACACTAGTTTAAGTCAATAGCTGCTAAAGATTTTGCGATACAAATTCATAACATAAAAAATGCACTTTATCACAACATTAAAAACGTGATCAATGATGGTTGCATCTTTAATAGTTGCAGTTTTTTGTTGTAAAAAAATAATTTTATCAAATGTACACATGACGTACGTAAGCAAATTTTTTTTTGTAAGCATGAAAAAGGTTTTATATAACTAAAATATTTAAATACATGACTTTTAGCAAAAAAAATTTAATTTTCTTAAAACAAACGATAAAAGATATCGTTTAAGACATACTTACCTCTAGAAGATCGGCTACGGTATCAGGTAAATTGAACTCTCTGACTACGCGGAGTCGCACTTGCCGATTAATTTCATGTCGCGAGGAAAGCGGCAAGCTTATAGCTCGTTGACAACTGGCCGATTGCTTTAACTTTTGCTCTCGTTTTAACATTGCAGCCATTGTAGCAGAATCTGGTACTGCAATAAAATAAAAACAATTGTTTCTATTAAAATTAAATTGTAAACTAATTCATAGAAGTTGTTCTAAGTCCTCCTATATTATTATGTCTCTTACAGCGAATTCAGTAGCCCGCACTAGTGCGCACTGAGTGCGACTTTCAATGGACTTTTTCCAT
>QVOB01006341.1:0-17521 GCA_014839585.1 Pseudomyrmex concolor
TTCTCGAAGCAATATCTTCTCTTCTCGTTCTTTCTTTTCAAAAATAAGATCGCGCGTGTACATGTGTGTGTACACATATGCGACGCGATAAAATATTATACGGCTTCTTCTCTCTGGGAAGATCCTCCGATCCCGCAATAGTGAACGGATAATCCCGTTGCACGTAAATTGAACCGCGCGGTTATTTGGAATATGCATAGATTGTATTGAACCGTGCGTTATATATATCGGATGCTGATGGGACGATATCCCTGTTGACTCAATTAGTCTGCGCGGAAACTGATATAACCAGAAAATCCACACACATACACACACACACACACACATTCGAATTCGTTTACGACGTTGTTCGGATTTTTACCGGATCGCGTTTCCCCTTGAAAAGCAATGGCGGTAAACTACCAAGCGAGATAATTCTCGCTCGAAGCAAAGTGGAAGTGTCTTCGAGAACACTCTCGACTCGGCATCTCCGACTTTTGATCTTCTTGTAACATGTTAATAGCAAATTCAATGCGTTCTTCTGAACAAATTAATTATAGAAAGTGTTTCTGTACACGTGAAGATGGATTTAAAAAAAAAGCGCGCGCGCACGAGCTTTCACATGAAAATTATAATAAATCATACTATAACGTAACTATAATCATAGTATAACGTATACACAAAATTGTCGTACGCAATTATACAATAATATATATAGCGCACGCAGAAATGTTTCGGTAGTTTGTTCTGAATATTCGATATTAAGTTTTGCTTTATAATGTGGATTGTACACATAAACGCGTAGCAATATTCATTTATTTGCTTTTGATATTAGATGTAAACAAAATTAGATCTGTCAATTGACACGGTCAGTTGTATGTACTTGTTGAAACGATTGAAGTCTGCATTTGCTTGTTGGACGTACCATTACAGCACGTATGGATAGAAAATTAGCGGAGTATGTACATATATATATATATACACACACAGTCCACAACGCAAGTGTCTAAAGTTGATCTCCGTGTTCGTTCGCGAGAATATAGTAATATATATGCGTGAACTGTTTGAAATAAATCCTGCTACAATTATATCGGTTTCAACTTCGTAATGACACACACCGTTTTCTTATATTTATTGAAGATAAAAAAAAACGCATCTTACTTATAATATATATCTCATATAAACTATGTGCGTGTATAAAATATAGTTAGCAATTTCCAGATTTAATTTTTTACGCATTGTTTATCTCTCTTGAATAAAACTGTTACGCGGAAGGTGTTATTTGCATTATGCTTGTACGGTTAAATAAACTCTACTGCTATCATGTGAATGCATAGGTATACCTGTAATTAAAAAAAAATGTCAGCAATATTTATGAATGAGATATGAGATGCACATTTAAAGCTGCCGCGTAGACGTTCGACAAATCACGTACGGTTTCGGTAACAATTTTATTCGCGTTTTAATCTCGCTTTTCAAGTTAAATCTTTAGAAGAACCGTACTGTCAGTTCGCGAGAAAGAGCGTCGTTCATTTTCAATTCACTCGAGAACGGACAAAAGCTGGTGTGCGCGACGTTTCTCACACTCTCTTGATATATATATTACACACCGGGATTAATTTTCGAACTTACCGCGCATTCGTGGAAAAGAATTATATGCGCTTAAAAATATATATCAACGAGAGACGAGAGCTTTTGTGCGCGCAATGCCGGAGAATAATAGATAATAACTTGTACTTTTCATAACGCGTGCGCGCAACGCTTTACGTGACTTCTCTTATATTTCAACGCAAAAAAAGAAGAAGCAATTCAACACGCGAGAGAACTTTTGGTATATTATTTTTAATGTCTCTCGGAGGATTCGTTACGTTAAAATATAAACTCCCTCTGATTTTTTTTTTTTTTTGTTTTCACGTCAGACAGCTGTTCAATAACATATAACATCTCGGAATAACACTTTGTGATATTATTTTTTTTCTCGGAAAAGAGAGATAGCTATAGAGAAAGAACAACTGCTTCAAGCGTGATTGTGCCATTGTATGTTGATGAAGGAATTATGAATATTCAAATATATTAATAGTGCGAATCATGATACAAGAATTTTTTTTTTATGTTAATGGCAAACTTTTTTTTTATTTTTTCTCTTTTCTCTGTTGAGCTTTATTTAATTCTGCTGAAAAGAATATAATATAATAATTGTTGAATAATTGTGCCGCGTGAAAATGAATACCCACATTGTGTTCGCATACTGATGACTCAGAAATATAAATGGCATTTAAATGAGAAGGCAAAATTGTGTATTGTACGCCACGTATTTCGCGCGACAGACTACTACGACGCGACGACTTTAATCAACTGACTCGTGACAAAAAACAAAACGAGAGAGAAATTCACGCTATGTCCTTCGTCAAAGCCACGACGCTTCATGAGACAACAAGAATTCGCCTGGTGTCTTGCTAACATAACACTTGTCAGCTCAATGTTGCCGCTAATATGCGCGCGATAATTCATTGTGACAGATACATTATGTACGTCATTCGAAGTTCGCGTAGGACAGAGCGGGGCTAGTTGTGTGTAGGAATAAGTTTGGGATACTTTTGTAAATATCTCAGTAACCGAAACGCGTATGGACATGTTGACGATTGCGTAACAAAGCGCGGAGACAAAGAGTACTGTATTGCATCCGATCCTTAGCGAGCGAACGCGAGAGGGTTTTTGCTTTTCTGCGCCAAAAGTAAAATTATCAGATTAAAAAAATAAAATTATTTTAGAGACTTTTGAGTTCGATAAATGTGATCTATCTCTTAAAACAATCCTCATTAGTCTATTATAATTGCGTGAAAAGATTTATCATAGTTTTAATTTTAAAAAAGTTGTCCAACGAAAATAGCCCCGCTCTATATCCTGTCCGTTAAGATCCAGATCAAAACAAGCGAGGATTCATCAAGTGTGGGAACACGAAATTGAACCTAGGCACTTCTCAAAATCAACCTATAAAACTTTTCTCTAAGTTTCATCCAGCGATTCGCTGAATGAGAACAGCAAAACTCACATTATTCTTGCGTTACAGATCTCTTCAGAGAGTATAATGCCAAGTGCAACGCCAAGTTGTCGGCGATATTTCTTTGAAAATTAACATCAATAGCGTTCAAGTCGTTTAGATTCTCCGAATTTCTGAACGTAATTCCAACGAACACTCAGTTATATCTCAATGAGAACGTAAATTTTAATGAACGCAATTATTCTACTCAGTGATGCAAACAATAAGTCTCGGATTTAAATACATCGTGACTTCTCCGCGATCGTGCGATCTAGTGATGAGACTCATGCCGGACGCACGTGCGTACTTCTCTCCGTTTCGGACATGTTTTTCGAACTGAGTCGTTCGAGTTGTACCGAGTGTATCGAGTGTGTTTCCGAGAAGAACAAAAAAAAAAAAAACGACATCTCGTAAATCGCGTACTTCTCGCGCTTTTGTAATTGCTCTGTAAGTCGGAAACGATAACTAGCGCAAAGTGGGAAATCGAACCGCGAGTTTATCGCGAAGCGTACGGTAAAAACAATCGCGCGGACAGTTTGTGAAGCCGTTCGCAATCGAAGTCATGACTCTTTCATAGGAAGCTTCCGGAGAGCGAGAAAACCCTTGAGCGAAATTGTGCGGATGTCGATTGTAATAAACATGTCCGAGGACGCGAATCAGGAGCGAACGGACGATCGGAATCAGACGTTCGTCGATTTCGCCGGATTGAAAAATGTCACCGAGATCTACTCCTCGTCGAATTACATCAACTTTACGTCGTTGCCTGACGTCAACACGACGGAGGAGATTGACTCGTTTTACTTCTACGAGGTGAGTAAACTTTTGTTCAATTTTGCATATCGCAAATTGTGAGAAACGATACGGATACACGTGTCGCGTTTGACATTTCATTCCTGTTGTTATTTTCGAATTTGTAAAACTATTGAAAAACTCGCGAGAAAAATTCGCCGATGCGATGACAGGTACGTGCGAACGTTGACGATGATTTATTACTCGATGAATATCGAAATATTTATATCGAAAAAATATATATCTATCTTTCACGATTTTTTATATTTTTTTATTTAAAGTAATTCTCCGAAAAAAAATAAATACGAATGTTTTATCTGCATTTTCAATTTTTATTGTACACATGTGTATAGATTTAAAATTCCTAAAAACCAGTTTTTATCATTATTGTTTAATTAATTTCACTTAAGTTTCCGTCATAACGAAATAGAAAGAACATGCAGATTAAAATGCACTTAGCAACGGCGATGTCAAATTTCGAATAATGTAGCGATATTTTGAGCGTACGCGAATAACATTATTTTTTTTTTCAAACGCAATTTCACGTTGCGAGGATAACGAAATTGCATTTATTGCGTTAAAAATGATGGGATTTGGTACGCATTTGAATATATTCGAATAACGATCCATGAAAAAAACTATAAAACCGTATCCATGTACAATGTTGTCGATCAGTTTTGAATGGCGGGACAAGAACATGGCACCTGCCACGTATAAAATATAATTACCGTGTATTTGTCGCTGCAATTCTGTTCATATTAGGAACAGAATCGTCATGCAACGCGATAGGCTGTGGGAACATTTTTGAAACATTTCTCTGTGAATTTAGAAAATTCTTGTTCAAAAACAAAATTACATTAAAACGAATATCGGGAATCTTGCGATTTCAACCACCGTGTAGTGACCACGTTTCCGTTACCGGACCGATCCGCCAATCAGAATATTCATGAAAAATTTTTCTCGTTCGCGCTTACTGCATATCGCGTATAAAAAATTCATACAGAACTTTGCATCCATACATTTTGCACGTTACTCGTGTGGAAAAAGAGCGATGAGAAAATGTTATTTTATGCGCTGTTTAAAAAAAGCGTAACGAAGAGTTCTGATAACGTTAGAACTAATTATTTTGCGACCTTCTTGCTATAATTATACACCTTCTTGCTATAATTATAATCACGCCACCAGCGATCGTTTTGAATGATCGTTGGTTTTTATCTATCTATTCTCTTCTCTTGCGTGTGTGCTCTCTCACGGAATTCACGAGCTTACGTTCTCTCTTTGCGCGCGGCAAATCGACGTTGAGGATATTGGAGTATGTAGTTTTTATTATCGGATAAAATTGTACGGACGATAACATTGAATGTGTCTTGCGATAATATTCCAATCCTACGCAATCTCCTTGCGCGTCCGTTTGCATCTTTCATTCAACACCGAGAGAGAAAGAAAAAGAAAAATGCAAACTGGAATGATAAGCGTATAAATGCGAAATCTTCATTATTGAAACATCGATATTTGTTTTGCACTCAAATTCTAAGAAACAAAAGTCGCTTGTAAATGTAAAGGTTTTACACATTTATATTTTTACATAACAAAACGGCGCGATTTTTCTTAAAAAATATTACATCTGAGATGAGTTCAGATCAGAAAGTTGTTCGACTTAAATTACCTACCAATAATTGCACTCGCAATTTTCTTCTTTCGTTCAACAATTTGCGACGAAAGATCAACGCGCGCTGTCGTTCTCAAGAGTTGGAAACTCAAGCGGCGCAAAATATCCCGCCAAGTATAAATCTCATCAAGAAAATGAACGCGCGCGCTCCGGATCAAAGTAACCCCGATCTACGATAACTTATTACGCGCGCCTCCGTCTTCATCTGCGTGAATCGCGTTCTCTACGTCGATAAGATATATTTAGAAGTCAGAGAAAAGTCATAGAACTTGTTTGTACTCCCTCTCACTCTGTTTCTCTTTCTTTATCTCTCTCTTTTTCTCATTGCGACCAATCGATAGTCACTGCTCGCTTTTCAGCCGCAATTTGAAAACTTATTCTATATTCTCGTCGCTACGAGGATCGTTGGAGTGCGCTGCCCTCAGTTAAGGGAGAGAAACAAGGAAACGCGGAAACGCTTTCGAATTATAAGCAGCTTAGCCCGACACGATTCAATTACAGACAGATTTGGAGAAGATTTCTTTGCACACATGACACACACGCATGTAGAAAGTAATCTCCATTTATACAATATTATCACAAGAAATTTTGATAGAAAAATTTATATACATATATATATATATAAATTTTATATATATATGGTATATATTGGGTTAGCCAATAAGTAATGTCGGATTTTTCCCTAGGTTGTTCTATTGTTTTTGAAACACAAGACTATTCATAATCCATGAAACGCGAGTATAAAAACTGAGATTTGAACGTGTATAACCAAAAATAAGTTAATTATATTGTGATCCATTTTTTGATTTAAATATAGATAATGAAAAAATGTATTTTCGTGCAATTATGCTCTTTTATTTTTGCAAAGATAAAAATGCGGTACAAACAACAAAAAAGATTTCTTATATGCATGGTGTTAGTGCTGTGAATGAAAGAATGGTATTGCTTATTGGCCAACCCAACTTATATAAAAAAAACATTATTTGTGCGCAAAAAATTCCAGTTCAAAGTAAAACACACTTTCTTTATATCATACCAATCTCATATTTAGATTATTACATTCCTTATAAATCCATTATATTATTACATTCCTTTAAATAAACCTAGATACATTAAAGAAAATAAAAAAAGTGATTCCAACTTCTTGTGATCACTGTGTCTTCGTCTGAGAAACTTCTTTTGCATCGGCATCTCGTTACTCACATCTTTTGCGGTAACGTGTAATGCATATACCGCTCATCTTGAAGTGTAGACGGTTGCATTTAAAACCACGACAACAACAACGACGAGCGACGACGACGACGACGACGACGACGACGATGACAGCGCGCGCCTTTCCTTCTCTCGCGCGCTCTCTTCTCGTGATTGCAGAAACCGTGCCTGAGGAACTCGCTTATTTTTACTAGGAATGCGCCTCGAGCTGATGCCGCGAGAGAAAAAGAACCTCGTTGAATAGAAAGAGAGAGAGAGAGAGAAAGAGAAAGAGAGAGAGGGGGTCATTGACGCGCGATGCTGGAAACAGGCGTTTGATAAAATTAAGCTGCCACGGAACGGCCGTGAGACGATGAAATGATTCGCTTCCCGTCTTTCTGTTTTTTCTCACTTTTCCCGAATAAAATGCCCGTGACATCCACCGCGAAATAATTGACGTAATGATCGCGGCGGTTGTGAAATGAATATTTTATTTTAACCGCCGTTTATATAAAGTTGCAATCTGCGCTTAATTCTATAGACTATAAAACTTATACATGTGTGCGTGTGTACGTGTATTTATAAAGAAGCGTTCTAAATAGATTGACATACGCTATTTTTTCCGACTCGGCATTTCTATTTCTGTCATTATCGTCAGCTCGCATTCTATTTGACAACTTTCCTTTATTTACGATTTCATCGAACGAAGATATCGCCAGAGTTGTTCGAAATGCAAAATAATAGAACGCGAAAAAATTGCCGAAAACGCATCTTCGCATGCACGCGCTCGCGAATTATTGACCGCTTCGAATACTCGCGCCGAGATTTAATTTTTCCTCAGTTTTAAATCAATTCCGCATCTATTGAACTGTGTAAACGAACATTTCGTTTCCTTATTTAAATTTCCAAACGATTTCGAACGAAGAAGAATTTACGTTTTTTTCTCTCTCTCTCTTTCTATTTGAGCGAGTAAATTTTCCTGCACCGCTCTTGCAATTTGTAAGAGGCTTAAAATTAGTTACGCGTTATTTAAGTATAAAAAGAGTGCACACTCGCAATCAAAAGAAAAAGATGGTCACTAATTTGATTGAAGGGTTTGTGGTTAACAGAGTTCTCTTGCTGTGTGGTCATTCAATTTACGCCTATCCCCCGTTTCTCTTGCAAACGTGTACGAATTTAACTGCATTACCGTTGCTATAAGCTTCATCGTATACATGCAGCTGTGTGGCGGTTAAGCTTATTCGGCGCATCTGTACCGCGCGTTACACGGAACAATACGTGTTCCGTTCCTCGTTAAAACCACACAGCAGACATTTCATATACGTACTGAAGGTTCGCGAAATATTATATTGCTTATGCACGTTGTTAATACGTATGACATACGTTCTTTCGTTGTTTTCTCAATGTAATTTACAAAACTCGTTTAACTCATTTATGATCTCTGCGCTATTTACGCAAACGCAGAGAGATCGCACATAATTTGCAATCTTAATTTTGCGAGAACTGTATCTCGCGCTTGTGCCACGCCACATTCTGGTAAATAACAAGATTTATCTCATTTCCTCTCGCCTTTAATCCTATTTACATATAACAGCGTTTTTTTTTTTGTAATTAATTATGTTTGCTTTGAAAAAAAATCGCATCTCTCGGTCAAAACGTTTGCAATTTGTTAAATTAACGAACATTGGGGAAAAAAACACACGCAACCAACCGTGGACTTATAGTAGTCTTCCTATACTCAGTTTTTTTACAAAACGACATAACATAACGATAAGTACATGAAACCTACCGGAGTCGCGCGAAGTAGACAGACGTGGGCTTCGCGACTACAAAAGACGCAGCGATTTTCCACTCTCACCGCATGAGAGAATGTAACAAAAGTTTTCTCCATCCCGTAATTTGCGGTCGTAAAAGTATACGGTATTTTTCTCAAGTTCTGATTGAATGTTACGAGCCATCATGGGCTTCTTGCGTCTCCGATGTACGATACACACACACATTATATATATATATATATATATATATAATATACAACTTAATCACACACAGCAATAGCGTTGCGAAAAGGCCCGCGTGCTCGCCGCTTTTGCGGGAGAAAGCGATGCGGGTTAGTTCCCGAATTACTTCTCAGAAAAATACTTCTTCATAAAAGCGACGAAGTACCGAGCGCGGTACAAACAGGGAAGTTCTTCAGAAAGTTTTGTTCAAAGCAACTGTGTTCCGGCTACATAAAAGACACCGCGACGGCAGTCGTAACAATTAGTCGTCGCGACGTCGTCCCGCTCGCTTTTTGCGATTCACCAATGCCGATTGAACGAATCAGAGTTCGTGAAAAACTAACCAAGAAAAGACCTTCGCGCTATCTTGACAGTCCACAATTAGAATTACTTTTCATGCTCTCGTTTCTTTAACTGTGGCGACGTACAATTGATGACACGAATTTGAAGGAAATATTGAACAGTTTTGTTTCTTCAAGTTTCGGCTTTCGATATTCTCTTTAAGTTTTGAGCTTCGTCATGTATTTATACGCACATCACGTATGAAATTAATTGATCGCAATTGTGTTTGACTGTGCGTAAGAATCTTCTGAACGCGTGCGTAAAGCGTCGGAGTTTCTCTTGCGCGCTCCGAAAAATCGTGATCACTTTTCACAATCGAGCGCGCAAAAAAGGAACAGTTGCTCGACGGTGCGGCGTGCAAAAGAGACACGCACGTCAGTGAAATTTCTTTCTTGATTCGCATACGATATACGATGAAAAAGTAACCCCTCGCGTGCCGCGCGTGCCATTTCGCGACCGAAGACGCTCGTAATTGCAGACGGAACAGACGCGTAACAAGTTGCGCGGACTGACGCGCGTCGCGTCGCGCTGGCGCGTCGTGAAAAAGAGCCTCGTAAAAATCATGTTCCCATTAGAGCGCCGGCTCGTTTTCTTGATAAATTTCACAGTAGATGTACGACTTGGCACACGTACATCGCGCGTCGGTCCGCCCTGTGAACAAAGTTTATTTCCACTATCGTATTTCACTACGTGCCCGGGGTCTAGCGTGTCGGTTTTCCTCCCCGCTACGCGAATATCGACCGTTTACGCTTTTTATCGCGGTGCGTATTCCGACTATTCGATAAACTTGATATCCTACAAAGTTGTGATTTATGCGATGTTTTAGAGGCGGCCGATCCGAGTCGTGTTTCTTGCTAGAACGATCACAGAGAGAGAGAAAGTATCTTCCGCGATAAAACTTTCGTGAAAATAATATATTTCCGAGAAAAAGCAGTTTAGTTAATTCGAGAAAATTGAATTTGTTGATTAAACGTAATCGGAATTTATAAATTAAGTTACTACGACCTCTCCTCCTTAATGATTCATCGTTGACACATCAAAGAGAAGTTCGCCATTTCTCAAAAAAAAACACTATTTTACAAAGAAGTTTTTGCACACCGAACTTTCACAAAATATCTACTTAAGTACTTCTTGCACTTGTAATTTACGTAATTTACGATTCTTAATTCCTGCACGCTTGTGATAAACAAGTAAAAAACTACCTCGCATTTGTAAGTTACGTGTTGCGTCATTTTATACTTTTTTTTTACTCTTGATATATTTTTTCTTCGAAAGATCAGGGTTTACTCATGTATTATTACAATAAAAGATATTACGTAAGATATGCGCTCCAGAGACTGACTGTATACTTATTTGATGTAGCGCGAGATAATTTTTCATGTTTTGAATATTGATAATTTTGATGAAAGGAGAGAAAGAAAATATTTGCAATTATAATTATTTATAAGTTTCATTATTCAAAATAATTGAAATTTATTCTACGATATATAATACTTATTCTCCATTGTATATATTACCTATTTACCACGAACATCACACAGAGCGCGCACATATTAACAATATTATTATACTTTAATAATTTTTAAGCAATTCACTTTTTGATAATAAAAATTTACATTTATATAATCCGGTTTGTCGGAGAGACGAACAATTTCGAAGTGACAAAAATAAGTCAAAGTCATATACAGTATACTGTAGTATTCGTATACTGGTCAAAGTCCCTTTTATTATGATCATATTTATATGTATGCCACGCGTAATGAGTTTTATTTCTTGCAAATCGCATTCATATGCGTTAGTTTCTAAACAGATGCTTCTAAACATAATTGTGATTCTCAAGGGAGAGTAAAGCACACACTTTTTGTAGTTATAATATCAAAACATTATACATATATTGACAGCACATGCTGTCTGTATGTAAATTTTGTTGTCATTTTATGTAATCTTCACTGTCAAAGATCAATCAGAAATCTACACAGTAATGGTAACTGTAACTCATTTACATACTACTATTTACATGAAATTGCATTCACGTCAAACTTTGCCTTTCTGTTGCGTCAAATTATAACTACAACTATAGAAACATCTCTGGAAATTTTTTATGAAAGGAAAATCACAAAATGCTTTGTCTGCAATGTTTCTCATAGATGATAATACATGTTTTATTTGATTAAACTCATTACATAAAACTGCCAGTAAAATTAAATGTATTAATTAAATGCATTCAAATATATTGAAATTACTTATATTAAATTTATACTCAAATTACATATTAAATTATATATTAATTATATATTAATTATATATTTTGTTTATTGAAGTTTAACTTTTCTAAAATTTATTTTCTTTCTCTCTTTAAAGTATTTCTCTCTTTAAAGATATTGCTTTTATTTTTATGTACAAATACATAAAAAAAATATATTTGTAGCTCAATTTTATTGCTAAGTTTTAATTTATTGTGTGTGTTACGAGAAAATCTCAATTTTCAAAAACAAACAATTGAAGAACGAGATCGAAAAACTATTTGATTTGTGATGATGTATAAACGAATTTTCGTAAAATTCTCATAATAATATTAATACAATAAATGTGTCGAGTTTTTTATATTAATTTTACTGATTTTGACGAACGTGCAACACGAATACAGCACAAATGCAATTTTATCGAGCGTATTTGAATGTGAATATAAAATTATTGCGTTGCTAATTTTATTCGCTCTTACATATAAATGAAGGTCAAACTCGGAATATATTAAAAATTTACATATGTAAAAACATATTGCAAGAGAGCCTTTTTTTCATGTTGGAAAAAGTAATTTCTTAAGTGCTAAAATCATCGACACACAATTATATAATTCGCTATGTTTCATTTGTCATTTCTTCGTAATACATTTACCGCTACATTTTCTTCTTTTTCTTTATCTTAGATGCAAATTGAGATGATCAGTAAGAGATAATCGCTGGAACATTGATTATATGGTCGAATGAAACGTTTACATTTTCTCGAACGAAAATAATTTAACGCTTGCCTTAAGTGATAGGACTCGCTATTAATCAGCGTTTAAATTTTCGTAATAAATAACCGTAATGAGATATATTCATTTCAGTTTACTTACTATGTGTTTACGCCAGTTTCCTGCTAGTATTCGGAGCATAAATAAGCAGTGCTCTCTTAATCATAAATTTATGGAATTTATTTTACAACAAAAAAGTGTCTTTTTTTAAACCACTTTCTTAAATTTTCTCTTTTCTGGGTTTTTTTATATTGTTATGACAATTATTAAATTGTAGATTGCAATGGTTTATTCCGCAAAGGTTTTGTTCCATTAATTAGTCAATTTAATTATCGCAATTCCTTATAGCGACAACTTTATTTGTTGACTTTGTAAAGTGGCAATCATTATTTTTCAAACTTCTCAAAATCGTAATTAAATTTCTACGCGATGGACCAGATGATTGTGTCCAGAGAAGTAAACTTTATTACTAATTAATCAAAACGCCCAAGAAGAATATATTTAATGGTAATTGGCTAATAATTAAATCAAAACTGATAAATGACGCGATCATCGTCTAATTGGCATTGAACAAATGAAGTACTTGGCGTATTTGTCAGTTTATGTATATGAGAGATATTTATGTACAACAACAATTTCCTGCAGCGACCACATTTATGTCTACAAGCACGAGCGTCCCGCGAATGGCGTTCGAAATAATGTAATTCTATCACGCGCTGTCATAATTCATAGCTCTTTAGCCGTTTAATCACCGATTACCGAAACATTAGCGAAACCAATGCGCGTTGTTATGCATATATATGGAAATCGAGCCGCCGATAACTACTGCACTAAGCGCGGTATCCCTCTTGTAAATCAACTCGACTGACGAATTGATCTCGCCGTTCGCACAATACATGCAGCGAATAGAATTTCCAATAGTTGCAATTGGCGAATTCTGATTGCGCAATTTTCATAATCTCAAGAAGCAAAACACAATTCTTTGTTGCAAAGTTTTCGAAATTTTTTTTTAACTTAAATCCAAGATTATTAAAGACATCTTTTAAAGACATTTGTATGTAATTCAATAAATTATATGTTACAAGGAGTAAAATAATAATTATGCAACAAAGAATTGTGTTTTTGTTTGATTATAATATAGATAGATAAAATAATTATTATAGATTTGTGTGTATATTTGTTGTCGTTTAAAATCTCTCGAAGAGCACACATGTATGTTGAGAGCAAAGAATAAACTTCCGCCACCTTTTTTGGATTGCAAAAGTTCTTTCGACTCGTGTGTATTTTTTATTCAATTGTAACTTCTCGGTTGTTTCCCTTAGTATTAAACAAACTCCGCTTTATTCGGCGAGATATGATATAAAAAAAGTTTCTTAGGTTTCAAAATTCTTATATAGATTCGCGATTAATGACCAATCTTTCGGGCTTATAGAAATCTGTCGTTTAGACAGCGCGAACAAAAATATAGGTCGAGAAAAAAAGATTAATGATATCTTGTGCGAAGCTGAGAGAAAATCGAGATTGCGAAAGATTCGACGAGGCGCATCAAGACTTTTTTATTTTGCGGCCATATTTTTAGCGGCGAGGAAAACGAGAATATCCCATTAAATACCGTACAATGTTTTCCACGTTATTTTACCAAACGGCGGAATATATGCGCCATCGAACAAATGATTTGGTCATCACCGCGTTACTGTGTGACACGATCGTTTTCACGCACGCACACACACACACACACATATATATACATACTCATATCGCGTCTGCAATAACCGTAATATTCGCGTCGACGAACGTACCTTCAATGTTATTGCCATTTGCGGTCGCTCTTTTATGTACTTGTGCTGAGATATGTATATATGTATGTACGTATGTATATGTGTACGTGACATGTGTACATGTGCATTTTCTTAAAATTAAAAAACAATATGGCTCGCGAAGAAATGGCACGCGATCAACGAAATTAATATCGGGGAAGATAAAACGCTGATTTTTCTCCTTTTTTTTTCGCTATATCCGATTTAGGAACCTACAGGGAGAAAACATTCAATGAACACGAGCTTGTTCGAACGAGTTTCGAAGCACTTGACGGGAAAATATTCCCTGTGGAACTCACGAATTGGAAGATAAGGGCAAAGCCGGGAGTTATGCTGTTATTTTTAAATTTTATTAAAAAATGTATAGATATATGTACGTTCTTCGTGATTTTTTCAACGAGTATTTATAAACAGATTTCAACGCACGCGCAGAGAGGATTCGCAAATATTTAATTTTAAATAAAAATCGAGTTAGTTCTATTTTCGACTTATGAAGTTCTTGCCATTCAAATCCCCCTCGCATATGTGGGATTATAAAAAAAATTCGCTAAGGGTGTTATTATTCAACGACAGATTTCTATAAGCCCGAAAGATTGGTCATTAATCGCGAATCTATATAAGAATTTTGAAACCTAACATCATCCATTCATTAGAACGAAGCATCTAGAATTTTTATATTTTTATCCGGTGAGAGGCGAAACTTTATTTTCTCAATATTCTTCAACACAGAACCTCGTAACTTGTGTTTGATATTTACATATCTACTAGACTTTCAGATATTTTCTTTTATACACGACCGAACTTGGATAAATATAAAAAGTTTTCAACCACAAAGTTTTCAATCTGTCAAAGAGTTTATACATCTATGCCTATATATTTTCTTTTTTTTTATTTAAAAAAAATAAAAGAAATATCGCATTCTACATTTGTGTTATAATTTCATATTTACTGCGACGATTGATGCCGCGTGTGCGCACATGGAAACTGTCACAGTCGGGCGTAATCAAAACGTCAAACCTTACGGCACGAATCCCCTCGTTAGGATGCAATCTCGATCAAAGTGTCGTATGACAGCCTTACGCGTTCCGAAAAGTACAGTCATGACCCCGCGTTATTGCGTTCAACGTTGACACGTTGTAGCGATGAATTGTTGTCGGTAATTAAGCGACGACATCGCTTTATAGAATGTCGTAGAATATCATCGAAACACCTACTAATTTCTTTGATCCATTGACCTTTCGATGAAAGGTGAAAATAACATCGCATCGAATTTCACGAAAGGTGAAAATAACATCGGTTCTTTTCGATGAAGAGATGAAAATAACATCGCATATACCATATAATTTGCGATAATAATAATTACAACATAATTTATCGTTAATTAACGATAACAAAACCTACTGAGATTGCATTTTCCATTCACTTTAGAGCATTTTAAATTCACTAAAATTCAATGAAAAATTTAGATTCTTGCAAAAATATGTGCAGTATTAAAAATAATTATAATACGCTACACGCGACATCGCAGAGGACGTGAATCGCTTTTCGAACTGGCAAAAGACAAAGAGCATTCGATGTTTCTTCTCAAACACACTTCGTGTACAGCTAGCTGTACGATTAGGCCGAATACAGTCCGATCATTCGCATTATAGCGGTTTCGTTGTCGGCGGCGCGTCGGTTTCTCCATAAACGGCGCGCGTCTATCGATCCTCGATGCGCTATTTCGCGAAATAGATTTACGACAGCGATTCCTGTTTAGGAAGCTTTAGAGTGTATATACTGGATTACGCGAGAATCGGCGACGCACACACAGTACGAGAAACGCGAACGGATTGCTTTATACATCACATAACACACAAGCACGAAAGGTATGAGAGCGAATGATAATAAATACGATCATCAAATGAGATCAGCGAATGCGGGCGTAATGACGTGCCGCGCGTAACAGCAATGAATCGTCGACGATTTCCATTACCAAAGACATCACATTATTTACCGTAGACTTGGCAAGCTGCTGCATTTATTAAAAATGTATTCCGTGAACAACTGGAACGATGCACTTACGTAAAATCACTCGACTGTAGAACAGAGCAATGTACATTTTATTATAAAACCTGCTCAGCTAAACACAAACCATTAAAACTTTACGGTAAAATAAGTCGCACTAAATATTGTATACATATATATATACATACATATATATATTTTTTTTACAAACTTATTTATAACAACAGATGTATCTCAACGCGTTTGAATAAATTTAAATCTTGTTTAGAAAAAAGTTAAACTTCTTTTCGAAACTTGTTCAAATGTCAATGTAATATTAAAATCATACATTATTTTGTTCAAACTATATTATGTGACAAATGATATAAGATACACAAATAAAGTTTATATTATTTTTGTTAACTGCGACAAAGTGAAACTTGTGTAATGTTCACCGAATATTAAAGTTATTCGCTGTATATGTACGTTAACTTCTCGATATAATTATAATCATTAAATGCTAGTAACACGTGATAATTATTATAATTTTACTCATGCATAAACTTTTTGTTAAATGCATGCATTTATAATAAATAATTTGCCGAACAGCATTTGACCTTTTTACTTATATACATACTGCTTGCTGATTCAACGGCCGCCCTTCCCCTTCTATTAATTAAAAGCGTGTGAATAATCTTTTGTTTATGGTACACGTTATCGGTGCGGTAAAATCGGGAACACCGTAAATAGAAAATAGTAAATGCAGATAACACATCGTCGACGCGGGATAATTTCCAGAAATTTCACGTTAAAATCAGGTTAAATAAGCTATAGAACGCGCGCAGGATCTCCTTGGAGAGACACTGTTCGAGATGAGGGACGATAATGTCAGAATCTTCTGTAAAAGTCAATCCTTTGCAAAAGACCCAACCCCTTCGCGTACAAGATTGATGACTGTACGCGGACTTCTGGCAAAAAACGACAACGGTATCTTCGTCCCTACTAATTCTGCGTAATCCCTCAATCTTTTTTCAATTTTAGATAGATGCTCGCTGATAAATCCTTTGTGGGATCAGCATTATTTTTCTCTGTGGCATTTTTGTTGTTTTTCTTTCTCGCACGCAAGATATATCGAGTCAATCGCGATAATGCGCATTGGACGTGACACGACACGTGACACGTAATATTGAGATAAAAAGATATTGAACAACAACGAATTAATAACTCGTTTGTGAATAATCTGTAATCGAAAATAACGCAGACTTGTGATTACAGCCTGATGACATAAATTTTTTATAGTTTGTACAATATTATACATGTTTACGAGAAAAACATGTGCATATGTCATCTAATAATTATTATCATACTAAAACCAATTTTCTAGTTTAGAGAATTATTGTCTGAATTAATTATATTTTCAGACGGTAAAGAGAGAAAGAGAGAGAAAGAGAGAGAGAGTGGGAAAGAGAACTCCAAGCATTATGGCTCGAATTCAAAAAGGCTGTTGCACATAGAATTATAATAAACTTCCTGTGCTACAGGAAGCAAGATATAATGTAAACACAATTTATGCATATATGTATACATATATACATTATTTTCTTATTTATAAAGACATTAATATGAGAATAAGTCAAAAGAGAAACAGGTTGTCAACGACAAACCAATTTTTATGTAGTTCGTTTCGTTATTTACTAC
>QVOB01006342.1:0-12123 GCA_014839585.1 Pseudomyrmex concolor
AAAAAAAATATTACAAACAATTCCCCGACAGCGGGCGAGAGATAAAATACGAAAATGTTTCCGGACGTTGCCGCGCGCGTACACAATTATTCGTTCTCGTTTCAACATCACCGTTAATTATTACGAGCTCCCTGCACGCATCCAAATACATCGTTTACGCCGAGAGATGCGTGCATCCACTCTACGTTCCTACTTCTGCGAATCTTCGTCCTTATTATTATTAACGTGCTAAAGGAGATCAGTGTCGGCTGGCGTCTGGCCGATGACGGAAGTCGAACAGGTTCGTCTCGAGCAGCGCCATTATTAATTACCAATCTCGCGCATTACTCTCGAGTTATTTCATAAGGATGAACGCTCTATTATTACATTGATTCAAAACGTCAGAAGAATCTCGAACGTCACGCAAATACAATTTCGGTGCGATAATTAGTGTCAATTGTCAGTTGTTATCAATCAATAGAGAGAAATGAAAACAAAAAAAATGTTTTAGTTTATATTACGTTTAGTTTTTAATTTTGCAACAGTCTTCAATTTTTTATTATTATTTTGCGACTACAAGAAGACTCTTGTAAGAGACGTCGAAACGTCTTTCAATTTCGCTTTTATACTATAATACATATTTAATTTTATTTAAATATTTTTAACATATATTTTTGCTCAAAAGAGTGATCTAATTATTATATTGTATAATATATTTCATTATACTTATTTGTTGTAATCAAAGTTAATTACGTCGCGTCATCAATTAAATATTAGAATGCCCGCGAAAATATTATTTGAAGAAAAATTGGAAAAAAATCTCACGTTTGTTAAAAGCTCGATTTCGCTCACTTTGTAACATCTTTATGGCGGTCTGCCTTCTCGGAGGCAACCGGATTATCCGAGTCGTTCATAGCCAGTTCAGAGCCGGCCAGCGGAGTAGTCTGTGGGGCGCCAGAGCATGACGCCATTAACGTAACGAGGCCACACGTTGCACCCTTGCGAGCACTGAACTATATCAGCCCCGAGTGCCCATGTCGCACCAATGGATTCCTAGACCTAGACCTCCATCGAGAGAGCCGGCGATATCTAGCAATTATACCCCGTATACCAAAGGATACCGTATGTACGTGCGTTATGTATGCAGTATATGTAGGTACGCTTCGCCGGTTTCGAGTGCATCGACGCTGATCGAAATCGACTGCCAATAAAGCGATGAAAGAGTCGTTGCGTCTGTTTACAAGCGGGAGCGCACGTGCGTGCACCACGTGAGCTCGCGCGTTTTTCCACCTGAATTGATTGCGAACTAGTTTTCGATCATCCAACCATTCAATCGCTCGCATATCGTTCGCGAAGGTATTCAGCCGTCACGTTTTATCCACACTGTGGATCGTTATGTTCGGATTGTCGCCTTTCCCGCCAAGAACAGACGGAGAGAAACGTATATACGCGCGGACGCATGTATGTAGATCGATTGGTCTTTGCTTGCGCGCTAGTGCCATTGCGTAACAAATTAATACGAACTGAATATGACATATTTCTTCTGGCGATCTTTGAGAGTGGCACGTTTGATGCGAGTGAGATAAATCGAAGCGATACATCGTGACGTATATATATACCTTCCTATAACCGACATCGCATCGACATCAACCGGAAGCGGGAACAAGCGACGAGCGGGGTCAGACGTGGGTCGTGGCTCTACATGCTCGCAACAAATCAGCGGAGGAATCAAAAGTACGTGGCTTGTCTCGTAGTCGAATTACGGTAAATTAGCAAGAGTAAAGAGCCAGCGAGAGAGAGAGCCGGCAAGAGGCCCAGCAGGTACCTACGTCGAAGAGAAGAGAGGAGTCGTACACACAGGACGGACGGATGAGCAGGGGCAAACATAAATTAAGATGGGGGACTGATTATGAGGCGAGGGCAGGCTATCATTACCCGAGCCATCGTGACCGGTCGACCCTGCAGCAGCCGCGGCTGCTAAACACACCGCTCTCGCTCTCTCTTTCTTTCTCTCTCTCTCTCTCTCTCTCTCGCTCTCTCTTTCTCTCCTATCTATCTACGCCGGTACTCGATGTTCGCGATCCGCCTGCCTCGTGATAATGCCGGGGTGGGAAACTGCAAATTATTAATCTCCGTTCCTTGCATTACATAGTTCAGCGAATATGAAACGAGTATTGTCAGAGAGATGCGAAACCGCTGTTCCGCGATCGTTCAAGCGCCGTCGTTAGATACTTTTCTTTCCAGACCAGTCTGGACGTAGCGGTATGAGGAGGATATATCCACGTGCAATTACAACTGTATGCACAATTATCTCGGTCGAGATTTATGAGCTCCTAATTAAGACGATTTTTCCGTTTATATTGTTTTGTAATAAGATATTGATTGTTCATTCAAGAGAAATGTATCATATAAGACTCCGATAATGATCAATGAAAAAAAAAAAAAAAGAAAAAGAAATCAATAAGCGCTCGAGTCTTCTTGGCGCATAAAACTTGATTTAGTTATACTTTTTTTTTATCAAAAAAAGCAAAAAATAAAGGAACAAAAAATAAAACAAATCGTTTTGTCATAATTGAGCAAAATAAGTAAGTTGGGTGCACATTTGCGGGACGAGGTCGCGACGAGGACGATCGGAAAGAACACGGTCGAGTTTCTGCGCTTAAGCTAATGCAATGCGCCGTGTACTACACAAGCGTGCACCAACAACGCAACGGAGAAAGTCCAACCACCACGCTTTTCCTTAGCCGGGAGCCAATCACGACCATCGTGTGTCCACCTTGGCTATAAAGCTGCATATGTCCCGCGCGAGAGGCGATGAGATGACGCGATAAGGAAAACTGCACACACATAGCCACGCAACTTTTGTTACATTTAGTTCATTTTTTTTTCTCTCTTTTGCTCTCGAAATCGCGAAATGTTTACGGCACGTCGTAAAACTGTGTCACACTTCTCGTAATTTCCGGTGAAATCCAATTACTTCGCACCCGATTACGTTGATCAGACGCCGTCGTACCGGACGGATGCAACCGGTCTGAAGTTCAAAAATAAAGAACGTGACACTTTTTTTCTCTCGCAACTACAGAACAGTTTTACTTGGTTGAAAAATATTGTGTTCGTTTACAAACTCGTAGTTGCGCGCACCTTTCAATGCACAAATTGTTTCAGCGGCCAAGTTTTGCCAGTCGATTGCAAACAATTATAGATCGTATCTCGGCTTCTTTGCCGTTCTCCTCTTTTCTCTCTTTCTCTCTCTCTGTCTCTCACTCTCTGTCTTTCCGTCGCTATGAGTCTTCAATGTTTTTCTGCATTTCCTTTTCTTTTCTCTTTCACCACTTCCGATGCAAGTTGGTACGGAGAAACGGATTCGCGATTCGAGTCGAAGAAACATTACGTGTGCCGTTGGCGGTGCCAACAAAAAGCAATTTCTGCTTTTTCTCCATTTGTAATCCTTCCGCCTACGATCGACTGAAAATATATACCGTACGACCGCGTTTGCATTAATATCCGGGCGCTTTATTTGTCGATAAACCCGTATTCGTTTTCCAGATCGACATATTATCTCTCGAATTTATAGTCGATATCTGCTCACACTGGTCGTTGATACATTTTTCTGTCAAGAGAGTCATGTAAATAGTAGCAGGAAAAACATGTATATAAAACGCGCGTCAAAAATTTTTCCCGAGTGAGACGTGCCGCGTATATAAATAATGTCGCCGTGCAATCGCGAACGGAATCGCGCGGTTGCGATTATACGTATGTCGCTTATATATATATATGTATATTGTTAGTTATTAACAACCTGCTAATGTCTTTATGCTAAATTGATGATTCGATTCCGCGCCCAATCGACGAGAATGTTTGCACAACCTTGCTTTAATATAACGGAACAGGTCATATTTGAAGCGGTTCACATTCCGTCTAAACGACCAGTCTATTGAAGTTGCGCGGCATATCACATAAAATGTTTACTGGCCATTAGCAATAAGCTACTAAGTATAATTGAGGATGTAACGCGCATATAAATATTGCTACCAGTGTTTTCCGAACGAGAGCCCTTATTTCTCGTTAATCTTCTCCGAGAGTTTCTCAGTTTCTTTGAAGAATGCTAACAATAATGATAATAATAAAAGTTATATTGCGCCATTAAGAAAAACCGAGTTAGCCTTGAAATCTCGTTCACTTCTAATGTCTCGGTCGGATTCGAATCTTCTGCGGTTGTAAAATGTTTTTGTAAGAATCGCTGTGACGGAATAGCCTCGTTTAAAGTTTCGCGATTATAAGAACAAAAGACCAACGCGCGATTCTTGTCGAAACGATTGCTGCCGCGAATTTCCGTTGCTGTGTGTAGTTTATCGTCGAAATCGATCGCATAGAGCGTTCGATATATTGCCGCGTTGATATATCGGTCGTTTCGCGCGCGGCACAAAACCCTCACGTCCACTCCCCGGGCCTTGACGTTAAGAATTATCATAATCGCGCCGCGCGCCCAACGGATAATGCGGATGATCTTTCCCGCCGAGGGGGCCGGCAGGGAGGATCGCAGCATCCGAGTTCCGTGTTCATGTACCTTCGAGCTCTGTAAAACAGCCGATCGGCCGCACCGGTTGTTTTAAGAATATTATTTTCCCCGTCTGCAAATTGCGCCGATTGCTTTCATACGTGGAAATAGTTACCGAATGACCGAGTGCGCCGCAGAATTCGCGCGCTCGCGTATATTTCGCGGCGCGAAATATATTGGTGTGTACGTGCGCGTATGTGAATTATGCGCGCGCACGTACACACCAATTATATATCTCTATCGACGACGAGAAAGTTCGCACAAGTTCTATATTTGCGTTTTTAAATGAAAAACATTCATCAACACGAGATGAAAAAAGAGAGGACTTTGCGAAAATATTTTGCACGCGAGAAAAATACCTACATTCCAGGTTTTTTTTTTAGAGAAATACATATGGTGGAGAGGATTGAGAAGAGGTGATAAACAACGTGCGCTGTAAAATTTGCGAACATTGCGCGCGCAAGTAATGATTTATTCGAAGATTCTCAACGCGCGCACACACACGTGAGAGATACACATGTTATATATAACATGTATATCTTCGGATCCAACACACATTAAAGCTAGAGAGTCGCGCGGCTTTACGCGCACGTTAAAACGATACCGTCTGGTGGAGTCGTTCGCCAGAAGGGCTTTACGGTAAGGGCCGCGAATGCTTTCGCTGCAAAAACAATGAGAGGCAGGAGAAGAGAAAGAGAAAAGGCGAGAGAGAGAGAGAGAGAGAAAGAGGAATAGAGACAGGCGACTTTATTTGCATAACCGCAACTTGCAAAAGTCTATGATAAGTTGGTCCGATAAGGACGACCGCTTGTAATCTCAAGCTTCCGCGCTCGCGGGACGCCGTATATATATCAGAATAGTACGAGAGCTTGCGGCTATTTCTGAGTAGTATTACATTGCATCGTCCTCCCGATTAGCGCCGGTACGGCCCGTGCAATAGTGCCGCGAATTTATTCGCCTTTCGATCTCGAGCCAATTATATTAATTGTGCGCGTTAACGTTATTGTGTGATAATTGGAGTTGTGCGCGACTCTCGCGGAAGAGATCATGGAAACTAAAGCAATTGATTTGTTCGTTCTTTTGTTGTTGTAAGAAAAAGTTTGATCGTAATTGTTTTGTTGTTTTAATATCTTTATTTGTAATTGCATATAAATTTCGAAACTGACGCGATCTGCGCGTAGCGCAACGGTGTTCCACGGTTTCGATTTCACTCAGATTCATCTGCAAAGAGTGCGGGATTATACGATATATCGCGAACAATAGCGGCAGTGTCTTAGCCGGCGGGAGATACAGACGGACTTAAGTTTAGGTGGCAAGTAGCAGTCTTACACGGGCGCAAGTGAGAATGCGTTCGCTTAGCGAACGTGTATCCGCGTACGAAGCCGCGTTACATACCGCCTTGTATACCGGGTGAAACGTGCACGTGTGGCGCGTTAACGTTGAGACATTAAAAATTGAGAAATTGATCTCGTTCGAATCGAAAACGCGTTTGGGATGTACGATCGTGAATTTCCGACGAATGGGCGTTCCTTTTGCTCTCCGGATACGAGACAGCGGCTAAAGATCTAGAGTGAAGACGGACACCTGGTATAGAGCCTCAGAGTAAGAGCAAAAACATGCACGAGGGCGCGTGCTCACACGTGTGCAGGTGACAATCTCGTTTGTGATTTTGTGTTAAACAGCTCTCTCGGTTGCGTTCTCGCAACGTCATTCTTTGTCGGTCTCTCGCTTTTCGCGCAAGAAATTTCAATTTTTTCGCGTCAAATAGAGAAAAAAATCTTTCCGTGAGAATTTCGTTGATTGATTTTTGTCAGTAGTTACGATATATAAGAGAGAAAACATGATCGCGCGCATTGATTAATCGTTGCGGTATGAGAACGGGGCAGGAATCCGTCGTTTCCGGTCTTCAGCGCGAGTGACAATCTATTTCCTCCTTCGTGCATTCGCACGATAAACTATTCGTGATAGAATTACCCGGCATTTCATACGGCTTACGAGCGTTCCCTTCGCGAGGCCTCGCCATCTGCGTTTGTACACGCATACCGGAGGCCTCGTTCACTCGGCTTAGTAACGCCGTCGTCCCTTTTCATATCCGCGTTAACCTCCGCGCCGTTCGGTTAATTGATCCGGAATACCACTCAAGCCTCTTAGAGATTTTTCTCTCTCCCGTTCTACCCATCGCAACCAGCTCCCTCCTCCGTCGGTCGTCATCCCATCTGGAGGTAGCTCCCAGTCGGTCCGTCCTTTGACTCGACGAGCGGAATCTCAATGCGTTCTATACGCGCTTCTCTCTCTCTCTCTCTCTACGCGGGTTATTCCCATAGTTATCGCTGCTAGTAAGCCCGGCGGAGTACGCGCGGCGATTTATTGGCGTTTTCATCTCGAGAGATGATCTCTAAAAAAAAAAAAAGACAATCGCCTCGCAAGTACTTGGCAACTTTTGCGAAAAGCGCGGTCGGGAGCAACAGAGAATGTTGATCAATGAAGATGCAATTTTCGCGAAAATGTTTACGCGTCATCTGTTCGACACGGTTGCGGAAACTCTTTTGCGATTCTTGAAAAGATATATCTGAATAGTATATAGTAGAGATATCTCTGAAACTAACGAAGGGAAAACATCGTTAAGTGACTATTTCCGTAAACTTGGCCTTATACCACCGTGATGCACGATACGAACATTAAATAGGCGGTGCCGCGATTTAAGGATGAGTTTGCGGAAAATCGAAGGTAGCAAGGACGGCGGGGACGATCGCAGGGTAGCGAGCAAAGGCGGTTATTTCTTAATCCTTAAAGGTAGGCCTTTAACATTACGTATGATTAACCGAGCGCTCGCAATCAGCGAACGGATCGATCCTCTTCGCGGGTCGTGCAGGATCAATGTGGAACTCGTGTGCTGGCGAAGCGGATATACCTGTACTCTTGCGTATCCCGAGTATATCCCCGGCCACGAAAGAGAGAGAAAGATCGTCAGACGGCCGAGATCTGCTTAGCGCTAACTCCCCTCGCTCTCTATGACTAGTCTATAAATCTAGTAAATCTTAAAACGATAGCTATTTTATCGACCAACAAACAGGTTACTAATGCGCCACACTCCAATCACAGGCTCGCGTGACGCTCCGAGTAATGGAACCCCAGCCATATTTTTTCCTTTCCCTCTCTTTCTTTCCTCGTCCTCGCCTCGCTTTTATTTTGGTTTCCTTCAATCGTCTTCAAACGCTCTTGCCATATTTTTCCGAGTGAACCATCTCGAAGTTTAACTAGCAATTCACTATCTATTGTGAACATGAGAAATGTCCTTATGAAAATTATCGATTTTTATTTAATATTTGCAGTTTTTTTTTTTTTATTCTGAGCAAATCTTTCAAAGTTCTCGTACGCGCGGAAACGACTACGTGCAATACGAGTTAGGTTGTTGCAAAAAAAAAAAAAAAACAGCGGCACGTGACACGTGCCGCATCGCGTATACCGCATGTGCAAAAAGTTTAATACAACGTAATTCTCGTGTATCTAAGTAATCGCGGTGCAAGCAGGCACGCGGCGAAACGCATCCAGTCATATTTCGATACGTTGTACCGGAAGAAAACCTTAAATCAATTTTGCAACAGCTCGCGCAATTTAAAAGTTCCTCTGTGGATTATTACCACGTGTATCGGAAGATACACTTCGCAGAGTTAAGGAATACGATCGTATTGGAATTATCGTGTGCAATCTTGCTGCTTCAAATATTTAACATGTGCTAATATGTATTTATCGTTGTAATGTTTCATTACAAGATGAAGCGCGAAAGTATATGTATTATATGTATATTGTAATTTTTCAGAATATTTTACAGCAACGGTTGTACCAACGTGACGTACCTTTCGGTTCACGTACTCTTTGCGTGACGAATTGCCGGTAAACACCATTCGTTGACAATCCGGGGCTTGTCGAATTTTACCGATTAGGGGAAAACAGGTGCCGGCAAATAGCGAGAGCACGACAATCGCTAGCGAGCAGCCAAGAGAGTAGTCTCTTTGGCAATTGTAACCGCGCACTAAAAAGACTTTGTAGAACAACGGTGAATAAAATTCCTTAATTGGGGTGTGTTAAATTCAATGTCGTTTTACAACCCTGGCCTACAGTGCTTGTCAACATAAGCTCGAATTTTTACAATATTAACATATTAATATCACAGGGCGATAGTTAGATATTCTAAAAGATTTTAAAAAAATGATTCCTCACACTAATTAAAGACAAAAACTTCATATATTTAAAACCGCTCAGTTTCAAAAATACAAAGTTTCAAAGTTGAGAAAAAAATTTCGAAAACTCGAATTATTTTGATGAAACTTTGTGTACATTTAAAGGACATAAAGGCTCATTTTTTCAATTCCGTACATTATTTTTTTTTTTGACTCAGAACCCAAGGATAAGATGTCTTTTTTTTTACGAAAAAACTAAGTTGTTTTAGATACATGGTCATATGAAGTTTCGAACTGAATTAGTGTGAGAAATCACTTCTTAAAATCTTTTAGAATATTTAACTATTACCTTGTATGTATTACAATAATATATTATAGGTGTAATATAATAACGCGTTTCTCACACACACACACACACACATACACACACACACACACACACACACACACACACACAAAATTAAATTCAATCTTAAAAGTATTTAAGTTTACTTCTTATCACATTACGTGAAGTAGTCTTAAGCCGAAGAGAGCTCGAGCTGAGATTCCGACACGTTTACGTACATAATTTATTTAAGAGAACTACGGGCGTTTTAATATATTTCCTGTTTATCGTAAAACCCGAGACGCGCTATTAATTGTCACGATAAATAGCGCGGCGTCATACGCGATTCCGTATAAGAGAATTAATAACTAGATAATGATTATATGACCACTCCGTCGCGCTACTAAAAACCGATCGTTGACCGCGCGTTTTACAATTTTCTTTTCAAGCACGTTGGCACGATCGATATTTACGAATTTTTCATAACAACTATGTGCACGATAAGCGCAAAACTAATTTAAGCGAAGCGAGAAGCAACAGTCGGCGAAACTTTTTATTTGCGTCACAGTGTAATAGCCGCGCCATTATTTCAATTATACAAGATTTATGTTTGTCACAAACACGTATAGTATCTTATTTTTTTGTTTTTTTTGTTTTTATTAAGAAAATATCTGGAATAACGCAAAAAAGTTGGTGACGCAGCAAGCGAGAAATTCATAATAGCTACATTTATTTTCACATGTTATACGCATGATATACGCGTATACCATGTTGCAAACGAAAAATTAAAACCTCGAGTAGTAAATTAAAAAAAAAATATACTTTTCAGATTACATGAGAAGTACGTCACACTCTGCTTCGTAAACAAGTTATTAAGGAGAGTTTCAGAAAAGAATCGTTTCTATCTCGTCGTGCTTGCGTTTCCGTCTTCTCTGTCACCTGGCTTGTGGCGACCGTTAACGAACTAGAGCGCGTCGTATTGTCGCAAATTGTTCGAAAATGCATCTTCTTGCGAGGTAGAAAGCATGGAAGAAGCGAAAATCTGGAAGCGACGATAGCGGTGCCGACCGAGCCCGCTCGAAACTTGGTTGGGGGGGAAACAGTATGAGGAATCAACTTCCTGTCTGACGTAATGACAGCAAGAGAATTGAGAGACTTTCGAAAGTCAAGACCTCCAATTCGCCATATTTGTCGCCGATCGCGTAGACGAAACCGCAAAACCGGCTGAAGAAACGTCGTGAAAGTACGTCGCGATTTAGTTTCGTCGATCTATTCATAATTAAATCGCTCTTCCGGGTTTAAAGTTAATTTTCAGGTGCGAATAAAATCGATGACTAGTTACAAGTTTTTACGTCTCACGGTATAACTCTCGTGAGTTTTATGCTATTCACACCGTCTCTCCGATCGAAAGTCGCGCGATCGACTGTCAATATAGAAAATTGATAAGAAATCCTGAGAACTTTCTGCGGTCTAAAAAAAAAAAAACAACTCTTTTTATTACTGCCTTACCGTTTTAATTTGTCGTTTTAATAGAAGAGAGAGAGAATCCGCGCGTGTTTCTTTTTATCAGCCGGACGGGATAAAGGAATCTTCGGGATTTATTGTAGGAACAAGTTGACCGGACGTGGATAATGGCTGGCATGATCACAGCTGAGTACACCGACCCATTCTCCGTATTGGTACGCGGGTGTGCAATAAGCGAAATTGCGGTTTTAGGATGATAGACTGTCGCGCCGCGTTGCAAATTATTTTCGGTGAAAAGCGCGGTAGTCTTTTTCGTTCTCCGAATTGTGCAAGAAAAGGAACGGAGGAAAGGCGAAGAAAGAGGGAGGGAGAGTGACGCTTTTTCTCTTTACCCGGGTTTATTTTATGAAAGTTCCATCTTGCCGCGGGGAGAACGTAAAGAATTAAAGGGAAAGTATATTCCTTGCGCACATATAATTGATTCTAATAATCAGAGCGTTGCGATGAAAATTTTATAGAAAGAGAGAGCAATCTGATTCGCGGTACGCACTCCGGGGAAGATGGGAGGGGGGAAGAGGAAACAACACTGCGCACAAACAAAGTTTTAAATATAAGAGTGACAACGGCCGGAATACTTTGCATAATAGAAGAAGATCAATGTTAGCGATGGGTTAACAATGGTCGGATGCATGCAGCGTGCGTATTTCGCTATGGCTCGTTGATTCCACGCGTGCTATGCGCATTCACGGCTCCTTATTAACAGCCGCCAACGATCATTGCGCTATTACGCGTTGTTATCACTACAGCTATCGCAATGTTCTATTTTACTTCGTAAAGCCAAGTTGCAGCTCTCAAAAGACTAGTGTCAGTAAATTGCGGGAGATATAAAACACATACACGATTAATATCAATAATTTTTCGAGTGACAATTAACAATGTAAAGAGAATCGTTAAAATTATGTAATCAATAACATTTTATAGATATATAATGTGTTCGCGGCGGATATGTGTAGAGACGCGTCTTTCGTTCTCTTTTGCGAGAACGTGGGTAGAACGTAAATTCGTTTACATTCTCGTATATAAACTTCATATACCTTGAAAGAGAAAAGGCCATGGTCGTAAAAAGCGGCAACAGCAGCAGCAGCAGCAGCAGCAGCAACAACAGCAAGAATACCGACATCCGCGCGGCTGGACGTAAAAAAATCGTCGTAGAAATAAAAACCCAGCATAATTATGTTTACGAGCCGCGGCTGCGACAATATAAGTGCAGGAAAGAGGGCGGCGGAGGAGGCGAAGGATGGCCGGACGAGAGGAACTGGTCGGGAAAGAGGAGGAAGAAGCGGAGGACGAGGGAGGACAACGCCGCGCTGACGTAGCGGCTGTAAAAATTGGAATGGCTGCCATGACCGAGTATATGTGAAAACTTCATAATCGCCGAATGACGCGTAGTTTTCTCGGTAATTCCGCAACTCTGAACTGCTCGAGGAATAAAGCGATTGTGTGCGGCGGAAGATATAGCGGCATTGTGAAACACAACAACGTTGCGAGTGTATCTACGTGAGAGATCCGTAACAGAATTTTTCTATCTAGAGAAATCTATTGTCTAATTGATTTGC
>QVOB01006343.1:0-15675 GCA_014839585.1 Pseudomyrmex concolor
ATGGTCGTGATTGCGCGCCGCTTTGTGTCCATTGTTGAATTCATTCCTTGCACCTGCGAGATGATCGATTAAACCTATGAGTAATAAGTTTGCTCGGCACACAGCGAGCTCGCTTGCGAATGGCAATTCTTAGCGAGCTGACTCAGTCGATCTTTCTCGTCGCCTAATATACTTCGTTGCGGCTGAAGACAGATTCAATTCGTATGCTAATGAGCTTTGAAAGTTGATTTTGTTAAATAAGCACTTAGGAGATAATTTGAGCTAATCTTGGCACTTGACATTTGCGGCAACGCGCAAAGATAATGATAAGACGCTTATACAACTGTCCTCACTTGGTGCAAATTCGACAAATACCCCCGCAATACCGCAACTCTAATGTTGAACCGAAGTCTATTATTAACGGTGATTATAACGCGTATGATTGCGCGATCGTATACGCGAATTTATATCGACGAAATCCTAGAACGAAAATAATGAGATACATCCTGGTGTTAAGCGAGAGCGCGCGGGTACATAATTTCTGTAATGGCGTGTAATCGTGACGGGCAACAAGAGCAACATGAATAAAAAAAAGACAGTCACCGCAAAATAAAGAAAGGCGAGTACACGTAATTATCTCACTGTTGGCAATATCACCGTTAATCTGATCTAACTTGATATTTTTCATATTATATTCAGCAAGCTATGAGAGATTGTTAGTACGATACATAATATACATATAATCGCAGACGTGCATGTATATATAAATATATGTTAAAACTTTAATTTAATATTAAAATCAAGTTTTTGACACTTGTAAACTAAAACAACAATTTTGGTTACTTTGTGATTCTGTAACTTTATTAAGTTTGCAACGTGCTTGTTTGTTTTTTTACTTTTGTAATTCTAAAGTTAAAATAGATGTGTAACGTTACTAAAATTAATCAAAATAGATCCACAATTTATGTGTTAATTTAATATGCGCTGTTTTGAACAACAAGCGTCCCGATGTCTGAAGGTTTTCAACAAGGACGCGACGGACCAATCGTTAATTAACTGTAATCACGTGAACAACATCAATACCATGACCTAAATAGAGGTCTCTTAATCTTTATGTGAGATTGAAAGGTCAGAATCCACTTACATCATAGAGTATTAAGTGTTTAAAAAACTGTCACTTGTTTGTCAAATTTTCTTTATGATGACTTTAGTAAATTTAATAATTTTATATATTGAAAACATAATACAGATTAAACATTATATATAAATAAAATATTGAGTGTTAAAAAATAATAATATAATAATTTTGAACAATTTTCCTTTTAATGCAAGCTTGGATTTTTAAGCAAATAAATTAGCGATGAATTTTACCTTTTGCTCGTTCGTGAACTGGGAAAAAAAGTATCTGAATAAAATCACGTAGCGATTGTGAAATATCATATTGATGAGATCGGTCACGGGTAAAAAATCTTGTTCTGATACCATTGAACTTGCAGTTCTTCGTGATAGCAAGAATGACGTTGTCGCGTTCAAAAAGAATCGTAGTCCAAAAGTAGACACTCTAATCGAATTTACGTAATCAAAGACAGCGCACAACTACATAGCAAATCAGCTGTTAACGTAGCTCATTCCCCGACGTTCACCTCACGCGAGCAAACCTACTCGCTTTGACATCATCGAAAGTAGTTTAGTAATTTCTGTAGCAAATCGTGCAACAAATGCATCTTTTTCATGCACTTTTTTTGCTGCATAGATTGACGATTATAGTGACTATACCGCAACTACCGTGACTATAGAATATAGATATGAAGTTAAAAGTAACTTTTGTTCTGTGTCTAACGATTCATGTTGACATATATATACAATATTCGCGTATTAATTTATTATATATGTAGGTAATACAAGATCAATTTATCTACACAGGGATTTTGCATTTAGCGACAAGTGTAGGGTGAATGTTCGAGATAAAACGCTCATAACGCGTTTAATATTTATGTAACAAAATATTAAATACTCTTTCAAGAAAATGTCTTTACATCGTGAGCAGCTAATTTATACGCACCGATACATAAGCAACGAATTCTCGTCGCGTTGAATAGATACGATCGTGAATACACGCAGCCACACGTGTTCAACATACGCGACTGCCGCGTGATAAAAAAAGGGGATATTCTTCGTCATTTAATTGATCACAATAAAATTTCATAGCGCAAAAGCTTTTTGCGCGAGTTTATAAATAAATTGCTCGGGTAATCTCGTCTGGTCCGTTTTATTAGTCTGACGCGTAAGTACGTGCGAGAACGTTGCAGACAGACGACTGCACTCTGCTTTCACTTGTTGAAGGTTGCATTCGTAATTAGACAGAAACGCGTTTATCTGCCTGATGCTTCTATTTACTTCTTAATTTCCGTTCGATCCTGATCGCTCTCTTCTCGATTTTTACGAAGCCACTTTGTCAAGGTAGTGGCAATTACCGATTAACGCGCAACACGCGTTCTTGCTATCCCGAGGTTGTTCGATAAAAAACAACTCGACGACAAGTACTTCAACGACGAAGCGAAGGTTAATGTTTTTGCGGCACAGATATCGTAGGATTCTTTTAACATCGCGACAATTCATGCGGACGACTAGGACAAACTTCTTCGACTCCTCAAGTACAACGAGTCCAAGGCTGCTGTGCCGCAATTGAACTTTCTGTCTGTCCGTTTGTCTGCTCTCTTCGGTCTAGCACCGATTGCTAAATGTGCGTTCCGTTTATTTTGTTCGCTACATAACGCAAGTGGAAATCTTTCATCACTATAGCGAAATGTAATTGTGTATTATATGTGAAAATGTTACATATATAAAATCACGTGCGCGTGGCATCGGTTTCATGAATATAAAAAAAAAAAAAAAATAAAGAGTGTACAAAATATGTAATATTGTATTTTTAATTTACCAAACTCGGAAACTCTATCCCTTATAATTTGCATGTTAAATTTATTATTGTAAAAACCCATAATTAAATCGCAAGCGAGGAAACTTGGTTTTTTGTTTTTGTTGACCTCAATTCATACGCAACACTTACTTATTAGACGGTAGTCAGCAAAGAGAGATGAACGGTCATCATTTTAAATTATAATTTACCGCTTCACGGAGGACCTCTCCACACATTGCGATGTGTACGCGACTTAGCCTTAGTAAACTTCCGTTAATTGCCGGTTGAAAAGTCGTAACACAGCTAAGTATAATTTTTCAAATAACGATAATATGCATTATTATTCTATAAATTATCTTTTTTTTTTTTTTTATAACCGCGTGAGTATATCCGACATTTATACGTTTCTGACGTATCGCTTTCTGTACATTATTATATGTACGAATATATTTTAGACACAAACTTTATTAGGTTTTTGAAACAAACCAAGCGCATTGAATCGCGATTAGTACGAATAATTCAGATAGAGTTTCGATCGTTATCACGGAATGCGATGGCAGCTTTCGGCGTGCGATGTTGAATAACGCGTTGGATAAGTAAGTCGATATGCAATATTGGAGCAGCGAGTTCACACGTGTACATACATATGCACATATCAATGATAAGTTCTTTTCCTATCATTATCAATGATAAGTTCTTTTTCTGAAAAAAAAAAAAAAAAAAAAAAAAATCGCCAGTTGTGTTCGCAACTAATCTGTTTATGCCAAATCCGCGTTCGTTGGCACGTAACATCGTAAAGAATATTTTTTACATTTTTTGTAAGCCGCTCAAGCAATAAATTCGGACTCTCTATTCTCTCGTCACGCACCGTTTTAGTGTCACAGTTGTAGTCAAATGTTAAAAAATTGTTTTGAAAAGATTTTGAAATAAAAGGTTTTTCACGACTTGCTTTAGCTTCGATCACGAAGCACGATTTGATTGAAAAAAAACTATCAGAAAAGAAATGAAGTTTCAGAATGTAGTATAGTTCCGAAAAGAACCAAAACGAGAGAGGAAAATAGAAGACCGAATTGGTCACGGAGCAAAGAATTATTTCATTCATGAGGGGTTGCTTATTTACATAAAAACGTGTGTGACAGCTAGTATTAATAATTCTCTGAATATAAAATATCTCGATATTATATAAAGACAAAAAAATCAATTGTATATCAGAATTGCATATTAATCTTCATTAGATTATTTTATTTTCTCATTTTCATTGCAAATCTTGAATATAATCGTTACGGCCATTAATTTTATTAATTAAACGACAAGGAAAATATAATTATGCTTTAAATTTAAAAAATGTCCGATATTCAACATCCAAGTTGCAATTTTACGTGTACACATATTTTTCAATTCATAAGTTTACTGATTATAAATAAAAAACAATCAATATATGTGAGTAACACTCTTACCTAAACACTTTGGAATCTTCCCATTTTTGTTTCTTCAGATTTATTTATCCGGAACGTGACACCGCAATCGAGTTTTACAAAAATCGATCGACGGCCATTATCGCGGCTCCTTACAAAACCGATATCAGCAAATTAAATGATTTCTTCTCATAAACTTTGTTCACTCGTAAACATCACGCGAGCTTTGGCAAAATTACAAATTAATCAATAAGCATCTTCGATCGTCTTGTATGAAATCAATTCTAGATCATCCGGTTCGCGTACTTACACACAGCCGACTAAATAAACCGTATACGACTGTATGCACCAATCGATCTATGCCGAAACAAAATCTCCTTGGCTATTTTTTGCGGCTGCATCTATCTCCCGACCTGTCGACTCTCGGTCGATCGATAACAAACCGGACATCGAGTTTCCGTTCACCCTCGTTCCCGTTCCTCGCGTTCTTCGATCTTCCCGTATCGCACACGAGGAAAAGGATGTCGAGAGGGTTACTCGGCGACGCGCTAGATCGCGAATCGAACGATCGATCGATCGATCGGCGGATAAACAAAACTACGACGAGCACCTTGTCCGACAGGGTTTTCCTGTTCGAAAGAGTGAGGAAGAAACACTTGGGGGATTCCGCCGGCGCGATCGATCGATCTCGAGCGCGATCAACGTGACGTTTCTGCGCTCGGGGTCTCTCTTTCTTGTGGTCGGCCCCCCGATCTGACCGTGGGCACTGAGCGTCTGCGACTGCGGCTGAAATCTCGTATCTACTCGCGTTGAGCAAGGGAGCGAACGAACGAGCGAGCAAGCGAGCGACCGCAAGAGAGCGCACTCCGTGTACGAAAGTGCGGCAATGCACTGCGTATAGTTGTCGTGCGTGCTTCTGCTGTGTCTTTATGCGTGTGCGTGTACCAAATGTGAACAGGCTTGTAATCATGCACGATCGGTGAGAGCGGGGCAAATTTCACGCTGTGGGTGGTAAACTAGATAAAAAGAACTTGCGAGATTTCCTGCTGATCTCGCGGACCCCCCCTTATAATTTCCCGAGATTTCGTTCCTTAATAATTTTTGTACATTTTTTTATAACAATTGCAAAAATTGAGATTCAATTATCATTAGGATAATTTTGGAATTGATGAGAATATTACTTCTTTATTATATATATTTTTGTGTTATTTCTTTTTTATGCGTTATACACTCAATATTTATAAAAAAGAAACTTTTATCACTTTTTTCAAACAATCTAATAAAATATCTTATTTTTTATTAGAAATATATGTTAAGATAATTGATTATAAATTCTCTGATAGTTAAAATAAAATGTTTCCTAATATTTTTATGCCATTCTCTTTGTGCGTAGAGCAATTCGGATGACCTTCGCTGAGGTAGCCAAGTGGTAAGCGATGTCAATTATATCTTGCGTATGCATGCGAGCAAAGGCGCCGTTCCTGATCCAATTTACATAACATTTCCCATTTTCACTCATGTATCCGACTGTGTTCGTTATCTTTATCTAAAATAGACTATTCTTTGAATATAAACTACAATTCGAAAAACCATGAATAAGAAATAGTTTTAAAGTAAAATTGCGTTATATTTTCTCTAAAAATATAATATACGATAAAGAAAATCAAAGACCATAATGAAAAAAAGAAAAGCGGTTATTAATTATTTTATCAATACACAAATGTGATATTGAATAATATTTAACAGCAATTGTAATAATTTTCAGTTACGTTTCAGTTACTTATTTTTTTTAATCATTATCCAATCTGTGTAATTAAAATCAATTAAAACCATTTTTATTTTCTATTTCTTGCATAACATTCTAACAATTTAGTACAAAGTCCTAAAATATTTAATTATTGTGCGCAATGTGATATCAAATGAACTCTTTAAAGCGCCATTGATTAATAGAGCGCGCATGATAATCAGTTTGCTCAGATTCAGCATTTTGCAAGACTCGATAATAATGGTCTGTAATTTTTGAACTGAGTTCGCGCGACTTCATTACCCGTTAACTTCCTTCTTACTTATTAATGACAATAATTTCTCTTCCTGTTGTTCCTTAACAATAAAGCTTAATTTGCGTCATCTCTAGCGTTCGTTTCCGTTCTCACGTTTATTCGCTACTTAAATAGAGTCAATTGTTTTTTCTCCCTAACACCTATGACGTTTAGTCTTAGCGCTATCAAGCGAGAAAAAATTTTGGCTTTTATTCGCCGAAGCGCGAGATAATTTTTTTCAATCGTTCTCTTCTCTCGTCGAGAGAGTTCTTTCAGATCCGGTTATTACGTGTTACACGAAGTGTTACATGATCGCGAGTACTGTTGGTGAAAGGCATTTAAATTCAGCCTACATTGAAGCCTTACGGGACACGCAATTGTGTCAATGTTTTATTGTGTCGCGGGATGATCCAGAGACATTCTTGCCAAACTACATTTTCACACGCGCGCGCGAGAGAAAGAAAAAATAAATTCAGGATAAGTATAATTCATCTTTCAAAAAAAAGTCACGTAAGAAGAGAAATTACAATCATATGCAGTTATTGCAATATGATAATTATTTCTTGTTATTATTATACGTTAGACAGAAGAATGACAATCATTTCTAATGTAAAAACTCGATTAGATTCAGTGAGGCGCAAACGAGCTGATTTGCGGTAAATGCGACAGAAATATCGTGTCTAAAAACGGATTCGCATTTTTTTTTTTTTAATTGTGGGAAGGAAATATATGTAACCCCCAACAAAGGATTGGTATTTGCAGGATAATAGCGTATTTCGCTCAAGTCTGTTCGTATAATATGTACTGCGTGGTTTTCGAGCTCAGATTGCGGTCATCGCTATTTTCCGCCCTGTACATAAGCTGAACAGCAAAAGCCGCATTTACCGCAGTTATTCCCTGTTCAAGCGGCTTCTCGCGTCTTCCAGACAAACCAGCTGGATTACTAGCTCAAGACGTTCGTTGGCTATTATGAGAGAAATGACCAGTCATTGAAACCAGACAAGGGTGAAGGTCACGTTAGTCACGAATACTATGTTTCGAATGCGTATACACGTTCCAGAACGTGCTACCCGTGTTTTACTCAAGAGTAAAATTTCAGACTGCGTAACGTAAGAGATGTTATGAAGATTATTGCACTCTCATGTTTTTTTTTCTCTATTGTAGTCGCAAAAACGCTTTCCTGAATTATTAATGCTTTATCTTTATTCGGATGTTATTTTTGCTGTTAAGAAAAAGAAACTCGTGCACGTAGAAGATCCAAAAAATTCATTAAATACTTGATTTTCTTGCGTCCGCGCGAGATAAGTACGCTCGAAGATTTCGCAGCTGCGACCGCCGCAAAACGATGCTGTAATTACAAGTCACAATGGCGAGAAAATGAGTGTGAAGGAGTCGCGCACATAACGGACTCGAAGATCGCGGTCTGCGTGAAATTCTTTTCTTTGTAGCGTACATTCTAAGTAACTCGGAAAGCGCACGGGCCCGATAAAATTGCGTAATTAAAATCTTCACGCAATAATTTTTTAAAATTCTTTGCCTTTGTGAAAAGTAATTAGTGGAAGTTAGCAAATTGATTTAATTATCCTTAATATTTCATATACGGTAAAGAATTTTTTAAAGCTAAAAGAGATTTCAAAAAATTGCGGCAAATTTCGCTAATAAATTGCATTGAAATGGATTAATTAAATAAAATTGCATACGTACACGTGTGGCATGCTTGATGAAGTAATCAATTTCTGAATTGATATTTTATACAGGAATTAATAATTAAACCGATTGCTCATTTCAGAGGGATATCATGGTGCACAATCATGGTGCTCCCATTTGCCAGATTATAGGGAAACCAAATGAAACCGGTTGCACGTGTTTCAGGTTGGCGAGTGTATCTGCAGCCTTGAAAATGGATGTTATCATAAATGTAGCATCTCATTGACATTATGCTGGTCTACGGCTCCTTCCATAACGTGGTGTTGCTGTTGCAAATAGAAGCCATTTCATAATAAATCGAAAGTCTGTGATTAAATAATCGTTTCAATATATATATAATCGTGAAATGACAATCGCGTGTTTCAGGATGTAATGGTAAATTATACTTAATAAATTTTTTTAAACCCTATATATCGTTACATAACAATAATAAAACAAAAGTTTTATACTAAAATGAATATTTATAAAATAAAGTTCATATAAAAATATATTGTGATATGTCTTGTTTAAAATTTGATTTTCTTTCTATAACAAACTTAAGTTTGTAATCATGTAATCATTAATAGTCATATTTAGGCAACATATTATAATGTGTGTGAAGAATAACAATATGTAATAATAATACGGTTAGATTAGTTTTTAAAATATCGTGCAAGAACTTTATACACATATGACTTAAATAAAATTAAAGCACATATAATTTTTTTAAAAACCTTTTTACTGACAAAACAAAGTTTATATAATTTTTCAGCATCTCAATCTGTTAGAAATACTCAGAAATCTGAGAGGTTCTCTTTATCATTGATCGGTTAGAAGCAGAGGGCGCCAAGAACTTGTTCATCATTGACTTGTTCATCGTTGACAGTCATTCGCTGGTAAACATACTTTCTCTATAAACTACATGCAATAAATATTAATATTGATATTATCAATATTTGATACATATATTTGTCAGTTATACCAAAATAAAATTTAGGAAATACATTTATATGAAAAAAGGTCTGTGTGAGATTTAAATATTTTATACGTTTATTACAGTTAATATAAAAGTGAAGAATATAATGTGTCATCTATCTTTGACATGTCTTCATCCCTATAAACTCATTGCTACACATAAGCGTGACCAATCTTCATGAATAAAAATTCGGCTATCGCATAATAAAGAGATTCTTGTAACTCGGCCACTTGAATTCGATGAGAGGAGGGTTCACTGCGTGTCCAACGCGAAACACGAAAGTCATCCATATATGTATGCACACATTGATCGACTTTCGTTCTACACATTTATCACGACGCAATATGTCTACATGTCTCAGCACATAGGCGCCTCTAATTATAAATACTACTTATATAATATCATAAAAAACAAAATCTTAAAACTTTGGATTAAAAACTATAAATTATCACTGTCTATATATTATATTATTAAAAATGTATTATAAGAAAAACTTTGAATGATATATTTAATTCACAAAATTATTCTAAAATCAATAACGCTATTATACAATATAAATAAATTGGTGAGAAGACAAATATCATTTCTGACTAAGAATAAAGAAATATATTTTTATTTTATAAAAATATATCTAAAACATAAAAGTATAGAGTTAAAAAACCATTAATATAATGTTGCATAATAGGCTCTTCTTCTCTTGCTATAAGCACCCATGCGCAAGCGGAGGTGTCGTCCCCCGGAAATGCAAAAAGAAACGGAGGCGGAACAGAACGCGCTGGCAGCTGGCCGTGTCGAATCTTCTCGCTAGCGAAGGGGCTGTTTCAACCCCCTCGCTTTTATCGCGGCGGCGGTCCATCATCATCGTCGACGACTTGTCAACCTCATTATGCTCACCGCGTCCCTGGTGATCGTTATTAGCCGGCACAAGTGCGGGCCCGCGGTGCAAACCGGAGGCGACGTAACGCAATTCACCCTGTGTACGCATGACGGGATAAAGGGGTGTTTGCACAGGAGGAGAAGAGCTACCGCCGTGACGGTAGGCAGCGGCAGGCCCGAACGTGACGCAGCGTGACTCGTTTACTCACCGTGAGCCGCACAATGCACTCGTCAGTGGCGTAACCGGCTTGCATTGCGTAGTGTTGTGAGAGCGTAGGCGTCTTGCGCTGGGAGAGCAATATGCACTGCGGTGGCAACTGTTGAATCAAATATGTTTCATTTTCCCATACGCACACGTTGCAGATGCAAAATTTTCATTTTATTCCAATATTTATATTTCTTTTAATCCTTTAAAAGCATCGAAATATAATGGCAAAGAACAATAAAACCGATATGTGACTTCAGAGTTATTGGACGAAGGCTTTACTGCTCTGATATCGAATATTTGAGGGAGAAAGAGAGAATGTGTGTATGTATACAAAAAAATTAAATCTGCAAGAGTGCAAAACCACATCCGCGATAATTCGACAGTGAAAAAATAAATATTATAAAGAGATTATTAGTAAAAAAGTAAGATAGATTTTTTTGTATATGTACGTATTTGAGAAGAAATAAGTACAGTGCAAAATTGTTACCGAGTTTAGAAATGCGTGCATTGACGAATATCCGTGAATTGCGCCCGATGATAGGCGCGCGCGCGCGCGCGCTTATAGTTTCCTACGGAGCCACGGCAAAAACATCAACGCGGGCTTTGGTGCTCCCACGATACTGATTGATTACGCGACGACCGCCCGGCAGCCTCTCTCGCATCGTCAACGCGGACTGGCGGCCGCTCGTTTTGTATGCCGGTGAAAGGGAAGCTGATGCCTTTTGATACGGACGATGTTGGCCACTTGTACGAACTCATCGCTTGCCTTTGATTCCATCCTCCATGCTATGCGCAGGCATGCAACGAGTTTCGTGTCAAAAAAACGCTAAAATTTTCGGATCAACATAGACGATATGTCAGCATATTCAATGCATGTATTTTTATTTCGATACTGTGTACAAAAAATGTACTCGTGTTATTATGTTTTGTTAATTTTTGTTTTACAAATTTTATTGAAGTTTTATTTAAATCTACTTTCGAAAATGTTTTATACATACACGCATTTTGCTTGTTTTATTTTTAAAATAACTTGTATTTTTAAAATAATTTGTAAAAAGAAATTTGCACGAAATCTTGATCAATTGAGAAAAAATACTTGAAAACCGAAAATCTTCGATTATTTATACATTTATTGTATATATTTAATGAAACGCGCTTTACACATCGCAAAAGAGGAAGAGAGTGGATGTAAAAATACATTGCGTCAACAAATATACATTCTGGTTTATTTGGTTTGTTCGTTAGGTCGGAAACATACGTTTCATACATTTCGTATTTCAGGGACGCAATCCGGATGATGAGATACTGCACCGAATTTCCCTACGAGATTACAATTGGCAGAATCAATTCTTTGTGACGCCTCTCTCCGTTCTCCGCGGGTCCGTTACGCGATTACAATTAGTTGCGGCCCCCTCTATATATTCCCTGATTACATCAGTACGTAGCTTGGGGACAATCGGTACATTGTTGGCATTAGCGTATATAAGCTGCTTTGACCACGGAAACAAACTTCGTTATTTCTCGAATGCATCATATTTCGGAACATATTCTGCATTATCGTTAGTAATATATCGCATTTATAAAAATCGACGCTATGATTGCTAAAAGAAAAAAGAAAGAATGTCTAATTATGATTTTTGTTTTTTTTTTTTTATTTCATCAAGAACGAGTATAAAGTTTTAGTAATCACGTACGTCTCAATAAACCATATCCTCAAAACTTCAGTTTTTAAAAACCTCGATATATTTCTATTTCTTATATGTCTATTTTTTATATATATATATTTCTCGGAACATGTGTGTGTGTGTGTGTGTGTCCACATTCTTGCAGCGACATTTCGCTTTACACGAGTGCACGAGAAGATCGTCGGCAAAAGAAACGAGAAGAATTGTCATTTCAAGAATAATTCAGCTCAGAGGGGATACAAGGCTATCGGAATATTGTCCTCGCGAAGAGTAACGCCGTTCGTTCATTCACGGTGACCTTTCCGAAGGCGCGGGATCGATTCATCCTGACTGAGCGATTCTACCATTTTCGTGGGCAAATCGAGACGAAAAGAGAGAAATCAATAGAATCGCTACCGTCCGGTCGGGGAATTTTCGACTTTATTATACTCACAATAATTTCGGTAACATTACAGGTGAATCAGTTCGTGGAGACCGTACCTCTTCATTGAGTCAATTTTTCGCTATAGTGACGAACGACGTATAGAGTAAGAGCTCTGAAGAAGCACGCTTAGCATACAATCGGATCCTTTAGAAAAGATCCTGTGGATTGAGCACCCGGACCACTTCATTTTGTGCTCAACAGACGACAATTGATAATTGTAAACTTGAACTATACTGCCACTCGACAAAAAAAAGGACATTTGTCAAGCAGGTGCCGATGAACACTTTGCCGTTGAAAGAAACTGCAGCTATTCGAGTCCCATAGAACCTGGGGAACACACAGAAAGCACACACGCTATGTTTATTTTGATATATTTTCACCTTAAATAGTCAATTAGATTTGTCTAGTTTTACAATATATGTATATGTGTATATGGGAATATAAATAATTTTTCACAGTGCATTAATTTTGTACGAAAAACTTATCGATTATGACGAGACAAGAAACTGAATCTTCGTCAAAAGGGCTTATACTGTCAAGTGTACTAACAATAGTATTTTCACAATAATACTTTGCGGTGACTGAAAGATACCAAAACTTAATACTACTATTCTTCTTTTTTCTCTTAAGAGACAGAAAAAAACTCTATAGCCACAAAAATGTATTTATATAAAAATTTCAAACGATCCGCTGAGTCCTTTCGTGATAATTGCCGTAAAGCTCTCGGATTGTTGTTGGTTTGCGCTACTCTCTCGGCGACGCCGGCTTCGTGTCAAACTGATGCTTTAGTCCGAATACCGTCGTCATCGATAGGTCGAGAGACCTGCACGCTCACCGGTGGGTCATTCGTTATAGTTACCGCTCGGGGGTCCAGCTCCAATGAAATCTTTGTCCACCGCGCGATCGCCGATGTGATAAACATTAATGAGTATTGATGTTAGAGCGCCGATCGGCGGTCCGGTCATCGTGATATCGCGACCGCTGGATCTCTTACAACATAGTGATTTCTTCACTCGATTCAGTCGCAATTAATTGTGCTATCGCTTGCGAGAGCCAGAAAACATATGTATACATTATAAGTTTTTATTATTAGAAATAATGTCTTTCTGTACTTTACATGTGTATGTGTGTTTCCTTATTCTCGTGTTACGCAATAAAACTTGTGAAAGTTTCGGAGTTTATCAATATATTTTCTTGTTCTAATTAGTTTCGGAAATGTGGATAATTTTATCAGATCAGTCAGTACTTAAATTCATTTGTTTTTCGCTTAAAAAATACAACAAAATTGTGTATATTCTATCTTTGTTATTAAATTCAGAAAATCTAAAGCATTTATTTCATCTCGCCGACATTCATCGATTAGGCATCTAAGAAATGTTCATCCCGCTTCATCACCTTCTTCATTGCCAATCGGCCGGCAGAGCGATTCATATCGCGGGGGGGAAGGAGGAATAATCGAGTGGCATTTTTACGCTGTTTGCAAACTGTATCATCGCCGGCGGGAGATCGTAAGAGTGCGGGTCAAAGAGGGGGTGTTTTTAAGGGGAGTCGCCCGCTATCGTGACGAGTATCGAGGCGAGTAGTCGAGTACGATAGAGCTATAGGGGTGCCAAGGCACGCAATTCCACCCTCAGCGTATGATCCTCGGGCGATGACGCGTATGTACGTGTGCGCGTGTGTATGTCTTTAATATATGTGTTTAATATACGTGCGCGTTCCCATACACGCTGCAGGTCGAGAGGGTGCATTGCCATTCGTTCGCTTTCGCAGTCGCGGCGAGGTAACGCGCAAGATGACGGGCGGCGAACATCAAAGAGGCCGACATCTTTCAGGGACCGCTTTTGCCTCTCTTTTTCTCTTTTTCTTTTTCTTTTCTCTCTCTTTCTCTTTCTCATCGTTCTCAATTCGCGAAGCTGCTTCTCTTTTTCTTTGCTCGTTTCCCCCGCGTCCGTCCTCGTTTATCTCGCTCCTCGTCACTGAACGTCGACGACTCGACAGAACCCACCATAGTCCTGCCGCGTGTATATCGGGTATTCATTTCAGTAACGAGCGCGAGAGAGAGCAAGGGAACGTGAAAGTGCGTGCAGGCAGCACTCGCGGCTTTTTTCGTTTCTTTCTCGATTTCCCGCGCTCCTACTCGCGCGTACTCTTTTATTCACGTTCGTCGAAGTTCTCGTCTCGCGATTCTTATCCCGTCAAAGACGGGCATTATGCTCTCAGGAGTTCATCGGACGTCCAACTGGACAACTTCTGCAATTTCAACATTTGCGATACATATACGAACAACATACGTTCGATTCTATTACTTATATATGAATAGACCTAAATAATTTTTAGTATTTTATATTTAAATCCGCACACAAAAAGAGAAAAACAGAGGCTATTATATTTTTATCTGCATTTTATATCTTGCGCGTTTTACATTCGGATTAATTAATATCTTTTCGCTTGGTAAACAACTAAAAGATCTAGTCTACATTTTGGCTAAATAATCCTGTGAAACATTCCAAAAACCGACAAACATGAAGATTTAGAAGACAATACTTATTCTTTGACGAGTTTTTTTTGAATTCTTTTGTGACCATAGAACGAGATGGCATTAAATATATATACAAACGTGCCGCTGGATAACCCCCTTAAAGGCGCGGACCGAAGAGGGATATTTCTAACTTTGGATCGTACCACTTTTCGGCAGAAATCTTAGAGAAATGAGAAAATTCCGAATCCTTTGTACCGAAATTTTGTACGGAGATCATTTGTTGCGACAGTCTTTTTCAAGCGTCAGATAACTCTAAAGAACACGTTTTCAATCACAAGACGCGACACTTTACAAATGTTATGTCACTTTTTATTTGGGATATGTTGACTTAGCATTTTCAGAATCCATAGAAAATTGCAGGTATTCAATTGGAAATATCTAAGTGTTTTTCGACTAATATTATAATCAAGTTAACAATACTCACTAATTACATCATCGGCGCCGCTAAGAATTTCCGAAAAGAATTTTAAGCTAAACTATCTCTCACAATGCTGAAATTCTCGAAAAAGGCTTTAGTCCTCCGTGTATCATTTAGAATATCACTAGAAAAATAATCTTTAGTTTTCCTTATAATCAAGTTTACAGTATGAAAAATTTCCAATTTGTTTACATGTCACAAAACGCACACGTTTTGATTTTTAAAATCTACACTATTCTATCTGTTGTGCAAAACTTGTAAGAGAAAAATTCCTTTACACATTGACATAATTTCTATCAAAAAACACGTGTGTTCTTTCTTTCAATTGAACACACTATAACAAATCATGTAATTATAAAAAAAAAGACAACTGTTAAGTTACATAGTCATTTATTTAACAGGTAACTTACAGGTTACAAAATTGTTCACATTACATAAGTATTTTAATTTTGAATTATGGACGAGCCTTTAGACGGTTAGATGGTTCGAAATATGAAAACGTATAAAATATTT
>QVOB01006344.1:0-26837 GCA_014839585.1 Pseudomyrmex concolor
GATGTTCGACTGGCTTTTCCGGGATACTAGCTCGAGCAGCCAGGGATTACGGGAGGGACAGAGCCTCTCTCTCGAATAGCTTCCCTATCGCTTTGATAACTCTGTTCGATGGTCCGGACGAGTTGCTACCCTCTCTTTTGCGCGCGCGCGCGCGCGGCTGTCAGAATTTTATATATTCCTTCATACGTAAGAACACACGTATATAAGTACGTGTACAGGCCTTTCATTCGTACAGCATATTATCCATACACTCAATACCCATTTCTGTTAAATTGCAACTTAAGGCCCGGTCCACACTATCGATCTGCTCACGGTCCGCTCACGCTCCGCTCTCAGTCTGAACAAATGTTATTGCATACACTTGAGCGGCACTTGAGCGTTACCCATAGTGTGAATACGTATCTTGTAAACCATGCAATAATATTTTGATCGGACTGAGAGCGAACCGAAAGTGTGAATCTGGCCTTATCCTCTTGAGTGATAACATCAAAAAATATATTTACAGAAAAATGAGAAATATAATTTTACATTACCGAAATAAAAATAGTTTTAGATTACGAAAAATTTTAATTTTCCGGAAGTGTATTTTTTACAAGTTTAGAATGTTTTTTTGAAACAAATCTACAGAATTGCAATAATATAAATTAATATAACAAATTGTATAGTTGCAGCGATGTAATTTTAATATAAATGTAAATACGAATTATTACTTTATTTTCTCTCGTGCACATTTGTCACAATCATTTAAATGTCAGTATGTCCCTTGAAGACGTGGAATAAACCCGCAAACAACATCGCGTAATATGAGAGAGAGAAGCCTTTGTCATCTCATTAAAATTACGTCAACTGCGAGCGGGCAGTTACCTTAACTTGGCAACATCGTCCATGAAATCAGCCTCTAACGCGAACTATTCCGAGCAACCGGGAGAATCACCCTGAGGTTACCTTGTTGCTCGTTACCAGTTCAGACCGAGAGATAAGCAGTAATGTATTCACATTGACTACCAAGTAACGTGACCTTGACCATGGAACGATAATTAAACGCAAACATATATAGAAGTTTTATGTGTGAAAAAATTATTTTTTCTCTGTAATTATATTAGAAGCTAAATTCTAAGAAGAATAATGTTCGTTTTTTTCTAAAGCCACAACTGACACTCGTATAACAGGAATACGAAGGAATGGTCCGTGAATCAAGTTTCTCTTGAGGGATATACATAAATTATAAAATCTTCTTTAGATAATTTTCACCTCAACTTTCTCTTAACAGAATCTTAGTTTAAGCTAGGCTGGTCGTTGAAATATTCACCGCTGAAAATTAAGAAGTTGCGAAACAAGATAATAATATTCGCTAAGACAAAATTAATTCTGAATTTGTTGAAAAATTCGTTGTATAATTGTACACTTAAATCTCTTGAGTTTTGTGTTGAGTGTTGTTTCGTCGATTTTTAAAAATAATCCTGCGTGCAAGTGACGTATACATGTGTGGGTGAAAAAGATATTGTCGTATTATCTTGCGGGAAAGCAGAGACATCGGTAACGCTACAGTAACGCCGTTGTTTCGAGAGTAATATTGTTTCGGGTTGTTTCACACGAAGCTACGAGCCCTTTCATGTTTGAGATCTCCGCGCTACCGACGGCGAACTGAATAAAAGGAAAATGAACCCCGGCAGCCACACCCAGGCGGTCTTCGCATTCCGAGGCGTTCACCCTCATCCCGAGAAATCACGGTAATCTCAAGAGTTTTTTTTTCTCAGAAAGAAGTGTTCTCGTGCTCTAGTAGAAATAACCTTAAGAAGTTACGCAAGGTTTATCGTGCACAAACGCGGCCGGCGTTCACGGTTAACGTAATTGAAAAGTCCCGAAAAAGTGATTTGCATTGGTCGAGAATCCACCGGTTGTAATAACAGCAATGTTTATTATGTCATCGCGCTAATGGCAAGAAACGCAATATGGGACTCTGCAAGGACGGAGATGATAATGTATGCGCCGCGATGACGGAGTCGCCGCAATTGCGTAGAAGCAAGTGACCGCATGTGTAACCGCTGCCGCGTGTGTGGAGCGTTTATGAATATGTGATGCTCGGAACGGCACGAGGTTCGGTTGGTGTTGCAGTTTGTCGAGTGAACTTTAAAACGTATGCAATTTTCCGCCATATCGCATTATGGAGCGCGCGAGGAAAAACAACAGTTCTCTCTCTCTCTTTTTTTTCTCTTTCTCTTCCTTTCTTTTTCTCTTCTTTTCTCTCTTTCTCTTCTTCTCTCTCTTTCTCTCTATTCTCTGGATCTGCAATTTCGCCTTCGCGTACTGTTGCGCACTTGTAACTCGCGTATATTAAAATTACTAACGTTTTGCGGTCGGAGCGGAAATGCATTTGATGCACGTGAAATATATGCGTGGTAGGAATAATCTGTTTCCTGAAATACGTATTTAAAAATATTGCGCTACAATTCCACGCGACACGCATGACAAAGTCCACCACGCATATAGTTTGCGAACGCCAAGCCCGCTCGAGAGAGAGAGAGAGAGAGAGAGAGACCAAGGGTGGAAATATTTTGCATAGATCATAATTTTTATCCTTAAGTCAGACAAAAAACACGATATCCAGTTATAATTAAAAAGTAGAGAAAGAATTATATGTACGAGGGAAACTAATAGGGAAACTAATAAAGCTACAATCAGCCGTTATGGAGAGTTTCGCTCTCGAACTATTAAAAGTGCGCCATAAATTACAGAGAGAAATTAAATTGGAAAGAGAAAACCTGAAGATGACGAAAATTACTGGCAATTCAACGGCCGTCTTTTGTCGACCGCGGTCTTCGGCGAAAGATATACCGATTTCTATCCTATAGGCAAATGTGTCTCATTAAAAATAATGATGGTGTCATCAGTATCGAATATTTGTAACGACTCAGCGGGATTTCGACGAGACCGCGATAAAAACTGCAGCGCGGCAAGACCGTCGCACAACTCGAGTAGAAGATGCTGATAGGACGCGTTGATGTGTCTGAAGATATCTCGCCTAAGTAAACCGAAAAACGAACGAGCACGAAATTTCGCGGACGGAAAAGTGACGCGGCGATGTTTTTACCTAAACATTGTCTTATATCGACGTGACTCTCCTGTTCCTGCCGCGAAGACAACACCGTATTTTGAGAGAGGTGCTCGCGTGCTACGCTGTTTATTCAATGCTTGTACGTATATAGCGCAAGCCAATTTATCTCGCGCTTTGGACAAACGTCAAAGCCTTGCGTCTGAATAATGGTACGGCGGTTCGGGTACTGTGGTTAGACAATGACGTCCTGACGCTTTCCGTCTCGTGTAACCCCTTCGGTCCCCTAAAACAACCGAACGTACAACACCGCTGGCTTCGCGCACCGGCACGCTCGTTTATGAACATACGTACGTATGTACGTGTACATACATACATACATGTACACGCGCTTTCACGTAACTGGACCGAGTATACACGCGAGTAAGTCTCACGCTGTGCCCTCGCCTAATTAGTCGTCCTTATGCGACTCGTTTATCAAAGGTGCACGCACCACGTAGCAGGTAGCGCCCGTTGCCACCCGGTGAGAATTAATTGAAGGGCTCAATGCGAGATTGTCACGCTCTCGAGGTCCGATTGACCCGGGAGAGTAGCGCGCGTGTTACTCTCTCCCTGGACTCTTCCAGTCGGTTTGAGAAAGAGAGAGAGAGAAAGAGAGAGAGAGTCCAATTATTAGATACACGAAAATTACAGTGGTTTCGTGTACAAATAAATGTTGTGTCGCGCGTTCGATCGAGAATAAATTATATTATGTGACCGCATACAAATCTGGTTAAATGGGTGTTATCGAAAATTGGGGATATTCGCCGGGTCATGATTGTTCCCCAATTAAACAGTATACGGAACCGTAATCGAAAGAATACGCGAGCATGTTTATTAGCTTAGTTGTGTATTTAAATTGATGCGTGCCGCAATGTATGCGTAATCGCTTTTATTTATACATGCAAATAGACTTTGCGTGAGATTTGACATATGTTGTACGCTCTTTAATATAATCCAACTCAGATTATCGTTGCTATATATATAGCAGCGGATTTAATCGATGTTCACAGTGATGAATGATCGGCCAATTATCGATTAAAAGTGGGACAATGTAAATAAATTAGTTCGAAACCCAGAACATATTTTTTAATATGATATTGCTTGATGCTTTGGTCGCTGTAAAAATCGGCAAATTTCCTATAACACGATTGCGCAAATATTATTACAAATTCGCACAAATCATTTTATTTCCGCTTATTATTTGTACAAATAATTATCCATACGCGCAAGGACACTATCAAAGATGTGGCAATTTACATATTAAGTAGATAATTAACTCATTGAAATATTGATGTAACAAATATATTACGAATATGTAAACTTGCGTACGCAAAGAGATTAATGACGTGATTAATTCTTTTCGAAGCAAATGGTATCGAGACGGCGCTATTCTGTGTAACATAAAAAATAAAATTAAGAAAAACGACATTATTTCTGCCATTTTTCAATCTAGTGGGACGCGGTAGAAAATAATCGCAAAAATGAATATTTTACGTGTTTCGCATCGGAGTGAGAACGCGGCTACATTTAGCGCGCGAAATTTTTTTCGTATGCTTTTTGATATCAAAAATTTTTTGAGATACAAATATACACATATATTCACGTGCAAATTGTCCGTCGTTCTCGTATATCGTTTTCCTGATTTCGCGCAAAACATTGTCTATAGTCGTGATTCGCGCGATCGATGTTCTCTCGCTAGACGGATTTTACGACGTAACTATCGCTGCCGCGCCGATATCGTCGGAATATAACACGAGACTCCTCCCATGGCGCGCATTATATTACCGGGATAATATTATCCGCTGTAACGCGCTCGTGACGGCCGTTAAGGTCTAGGATCGCCCGGGATCTCCGCTTGCGGCTCACAAAGATGCGTGCTAAACAACGATCTGGTTATTAACGGAGTTCTATAAGTTTTCTCGTTTCTGCGTTTGTGTGCTTCTTCGCGTTGTATCCTTCCGGACCGAATTGTCCACGTATATATATATATATATATATCACCATTTCCGTCAGACGCAGGGAGCTCTGCGAACCTTCCTGAATTTGCAATGCTGAATGTTTTACCGCGCGGGAATAGAGCGCGAGAATACCTACCATCCGCGGATCATTCCCCATTTTTCAAGATAACGCGGAGTAAATCTGCGCGCGTGCAAAAAAACAGTTCAATTTGTGAATATACGAGAATCGCGCGGGAAGCGCGTTGCAAGGTTATTTGTCCACTCGTGCTAATTGCTTGCCACTCATATACGATCCGGACGAGTAAATTTTGGTTAATTCTGGCGCTTTGACAGCTCGACGTTCAACGCTTAAATACCGTGAATTGATTGATTGAAAGTCAATAAAAAAATAACGGACACGCATGATATCGATAAGATAATGAATACTGGAGTTGGAAGGGACGGTAAATTTTGATGCAGATTTGCGAGATTCATGCATAAAAAACACGTTTGAATCGCGCTCTCGAGTTGTGTCATTTGTTTATTCTCATTTATTTCTTCGCGCTGTATTTACACGCTTGCTTTTAAGCGTATATAAAGCTTACAATTAGTATGCATTTAGAAAGGAAAGGAGAATAAAGCGATTCTTTTTTTTTTTTTTTTGGTTTCTACGGCAAAAACCGCGGCGGCGAAGTAGGCGCGATGAGAACGCGCACAGCCGAAACTTTTGGACGCCTCTTAATGCTTTTCGCAGAAAATCGAATTACTCGTTTCGCGTTTGCGGCCCGTCGACGGCAGGAAATGAGCACCCAGTCCTTCACTGGCAATGGGCATTTTCCGGAGCCGCTTCGACGTCCCGGACGACCCTCCGCGACGTCTCGCCCCGGACTCAATGCAATTTGATTTTATCGCGAATGCGGATCTAAAAACAAACGATCGTGGCCGTTTCTCTTTCTCTTCCTCTCTTTCTCGTTTACTTCGCACAGATCCAGAAGTTTATATTCGGTATGGATAGTGCCTTGATAAACTGAACACGAGTTCAACGAATATCATTTCTGTCAGACATTGGCAAGAGATAATTCGTGAATGTTGACTCTGCGAGTTGTTTGGATGTATGTTCCAATCACATCATCAAAACTTATAAGTACATAAAATAAAAAATATGTGCTTCTTTATTTATTTATTTGAAATAAGAAAAACCGGAATAATGATATACTCTTTTCGATATTGATTGAGTGTTATATATAAGTGAATTGTTTTTCATATTTTAAAAATGAAGTTTTTATAACAAATAATGTCAAAGTATTGAAGAGTGATAAGTAGCATGAGAGGAATATTTATATAATAATTTCTGCTTTCTTGGAATTATTATATTCAAATATTTTTATTATATACATATTCAATTTCGTCATAATGTTATTTTAATGAAGTTACTATTGTATTACATTATCTTCAAATTAAATTACTTAATGTTTTTATTATTTTTTATTTGGTTTTGTCTCGTATTATTTTTAGAGATTATATGCTAATATCATAAATGTTTTAAAAAGAAAAAAGAGAGTTATCTAAAAAAACGTGTAAATATTAGGATCAGTAAGTTTGTATTATAAAATTGGTTTATTTATACGATATTTATCTCTCTATTTAAAAATTAAATAATCAAATGTGTATCAGATTTTCTGTTTGCATTAGTTCAATCTCTATATTATTCAATCTCTATATTATCTAGTCTATGGTCCATATATGTACCTGCTTTTATAATATATGAAGATAGTAAAGGAATTGATTGGTGCAACTGCAAATAAAATTTTGATAACGAACTAAAACTTGTCATTTATCACTTCATGTAATCAACTGTTTATGAAATTAACAGAGAGAAAATTTTTCTGACGATATTATAGAGAAGCGCGATTAACTTTAATTAGAGTATAATTTGAACAATACCTACAGAGTTTCTCCGTCTTGGAGGCTGGCGCTTCCATTGTTGAAACTTGGCTTGAAAGACCTACAGAAGCATCTAAAACAGAATATGTGCGACGAGACAAGTGTGGTGGAAATGTTGTCGGCTTTACCTTACCAACGAGTGAAAGGAAGGGAATGTCATGTTGTAGAAAGAAGAGAGCGAGACGGAGCACGAGAGAAAGATCCTAGCGGAAAGGGAAGTGTGACGTAAAGAGAGAGAGAGAGAAGGAACGAAAGGAGGAGTTGGAAACACGTTTCGCTTCCTGCCGTCACCTTGAAGCCATCTCTTACCGGTTTACGAGGGCGCCCGCGAAAGTTTCGGTACACTTGCACTTAGAGTCATCCTTCGAAATAGTGCGCGCGATGCAGGGTACTGTAATGCCTGTTACGAATACTGGCTCGCGAGCTGGTGGGTTGGGTTTTATGACTCGCGCTACTCGTTCGCATGCCACCAGTGAAACGTTTAAACTCCTCTCGCAACCTTTCCGATGGTGGCTTCTATCGCCGTTACGGCTTACATAGGGCACAATAAACGCGATACTCCCTTGCTCGTGACTTGAAACCAATTCCAACCAATTTGCAGCATTGTGAATATCGCCCGTTGTTTTGCAATTTTTCATCTGACGACGGGCGTCTCTCGCAACGGTTCTGAAAGACGTGAACCGCGTATTATATTCGAACAAAGGGATCAAGCTTCGCAACTACCGGCGCTACATTCGACCTCGTTAAGGCACGAAACGGTATGTGCAATCGAAGAAGGCGAGCGCTTTACGACGAGGGAGAGCATCCGACCTCGTTAAGGATCTAACCTACGGTTTAAAGGAGTTGATAAACGAGGATATCTACTGATTGATCGACAGCCTGTTAAAGTAGTCCCCGCACGTGTAGGCCGTCCGAACGCGGTGAATCACAGGTCACGAAATCTTATCATCTGACATGGAAAAGTGGATAATCTTTTTCACCGTCAGATCCGCGTTCGATTTCAACCTATTTTCACTCGTCACAGATTGAAAAGCAACCCCTCGATCGAACACGTGATTTCGTACTCTGTACAAAAAAGCGGTAGAAGGACGCGTAAACTCTTTTTAATTCGCCGCGAGAAGTCCGAGTCTGATCATACACGGACATTAACTACTTACGACAGTCAAAGGTCGTGAATGAGAGAAAATTTTCAATCGTAACTATAACATATTTAATAAAAATTAATTTTTTCTCACTGCGGTATGTTTAACAGTTTTTTATATAGTGACAAAAATTATGTTTGCTTCGTTTTTATTTTTATTTTTAAATAATGTATACGAGTCAAACCCACATAATCTAAAATAATTTTCAAACTCTCTAAGCACAAGTATAAATTGAACTATTAAAATACGAAACAATTTCTTACTGAATTAACTTTCTTCCGACGTGCTCGGCATGATAATATCTATATATCCCACGTCCTAATTAAGCAGTACATTTCGAATCGATAAAAAACCGAACACCATTATACATTATGATATATTCATCTTTATTCGAAAAAAAGCTAAAGACTCGTGTAAACAAAAGCTGAACCGTTTGTTCCATCTGTTTAACGCAAAATGTTCGATCATCTATCTATTCTAAGGAGATTCCGGCGGTCGAATCTTCTGGAAGCGGCTTTAGTGTGCCTACGTGTGTTTCTCGCTATCCTAAGAACGTGTCTCTTGTACGAGGAAGGCGGGTCTTACGGTTTGATGGCGGAGGGCACGTGAACCTCGACAGGCGCATGCGAACCAACTCTAAAGCTCACGGCAGACCAGAAAGGATCACGCTCTCTCCCTTTCTCTCTCTCTCTCTCTCTCTCTCTCTCTCTCTCTCTCTCTCGTTTCCCCGCCGTCTCTCCTTATCGCTCTTTCTTACCCTCTCTTTTACTCCAACCGCCACCGAGCCGGGTAAAGCCCTCGTGTGCCAGTCCGCACCGAGATTCCGGCGCGAATCGTCCTTTCCCGGTCGTGGCGTCACGCCAAGTTCTAGATGGATGTCGCTGATCCGCATTATTGTGTCAGCGATTTACGTCGTCGCGCAGGTGCTCCTCGCTCGTCCATCCTTCGTAGAAGGTCAGTGATGATGAAGTTTGTTGTTGGTGCCGTATCGCATTGAGAATAATCTCTTGTCTGTTTGTATTTGAAAACGCGTCTTGTGCGTGGATTAAAGGGCTGTGCATGGCTTGTTCGGATGTTACGCGGCACATTGCACCAACTTCGCGAAGTTTGTCCCGGCCAATTCGCGAAGTTCATGGTAATTGCTTCGCAAAATTGCCGCGCGATACGTTGCGACATAATGTACCATGATCGCATGTGTTATTTCGTATCTTTGTCTTGTAATATTTTTGACGTAACTGTCATAAAAACATTCTGAATAATATTATAAATGCGAACGTACAAAATCTGGTGAATAAAACTTGGCAAAAGTTGTTTCGTAAGTAATATGAGATATTCTTATTAGTTAATGTACTTGTTTCATCAGAAGTTTAGCCGTAACGTCGTTAAAATTTACTAGAAAATTACTACGTTGTCTTTCAAGTAAAGATTGTTTTCAAAAGAGAGAAAGAAGAGAGAGACAGAGAGGTAGAGCAAGAGAGTGAGTGGGAGTGAGAGTGAGAGAAAGAGAGAGAGAGAAAGAGAGGAGTGTGAATTGGCCGGCAACTTTCGGCAGTTTGCGTGCTGCAGGATTTCAGCGTTAATTTAATGACACGCTGTAACACGCTGTGAAATGAGCGCAGTAACGACGCGTCATGCGCGATAAACCGTACATGACAGGTACACGACACTTTCGTTTCATTTACACAACCTGCTTTCGCTAAGGAACGACAGCGCGTGTGCTTAGATAAGCTCAGCGACTATCAAGAGCTAAAAGTAAAGCGATCGTTAAATTTGCAGTGCAATGTGCTCAGTGTCACTTCGTGTTTCTTCTTTTTCTCTTAACACCATTGCTGTGCTTGATTATTTTTTTATAATTCGTTCAGTGTAATACTTCGTACTGCAACTTTTATAAAAATTGGGTGTATCAGATAATTTGAAATATACAATAGAGGATTCATATAAAATATTAATCAAAACATTTTTGTTACTTTTAGTTCTCGCACACGGTTCATATTATAGAGTATGTACTCAGTGATAATTTTATATTAATGAAGATTTCCTATCAACGTAGATTTTTCTCCATTATCAGGCTGCGAGTCAGTTTCTTCGTGCGAACGAGAACGTGCGAAGTATCGCATATGTCCGTTGATAACGTTATCGCGGCGGAATTTAATTTCTCCTTCACATTTTCACCGCGCAGCGATTTGAGAATCGCGATAAAATTCTTGCGTAGGTAGAGTCAAGCGCCGACAACAAAGAACACACGCAAAAACTCGGTCGTTCGGCCGTTTTATATCTGCTATGCTATCGCGCGTTTTTCAGCGAGACTCGAGATTACACCAGCCGATGTACACACATTGTTAGGGTGTGGTGGATATCTAATCCCCGATTGGTCCGAGCCCTCGATTCTTCTTCCCGGTGCGATTATCCCCCAATATCCTGATACATTATTTATCTCCCATCTATAAAACCTCGGAGTTTTCACGAGGAAGGCGAGAAAACTCCTTCGTTCGGAGAACTTTTTTCCACCGCGCGTCCAATCCCTGGCACACGATCCTTACCCGCCGACAATAACGAAGCGACGAGTGCGAGTGAGGCTTTTCTACTTTTTCCTTCATTCTTTTTTCTCTCTTCGCTCCCTTTTCTCGGCGAACTCGTTCCGCCGAACTCGAGAAGCCTCGGCCGCATTGACTGCCAAAAAAAGCCTTGGCAGCGGTGCGACACTCATTTAATTTAAGGATAACAAAGCACTATTCTAGACGAATCCTCGGATTAGTTTTACGGCGTTCCTATTTGCACTTTAGTCACTGTGTGTTTTCTCACGTATATATTTTCACATCCTGTCGCGAGGCGTTTCGTAATACACGATAAATAGCAAAATGTATCTTTGCAAAATTATTGAGCAACATTGTTTATTTATACCGCGTATAAAATTTACGTCGCACACAGTATTGACGGCTTATGAATTAAAGATTCGCTTTTTATGTATTTTTTTAACACAATTTCAGATTTAGGAGAGATTAATAGAAGATTACATAGTAATCACACCATTATACATAAATTATAAGCCATATTGTTGAAGCATGTTTAATTTGCTTTCTTGTGTGCCTGATCGATATCAGTTCTCTGTATCTAACAAAACAATTGAATTAGGAAGCAGCAAGAACATCGAGGTTTAGTTATCGAAACCTCGTATTTCTCCAAAATGAAACCTGCTTTTGACACGTTAAACTGCAAATCCGCAAATGTAATGTTTTTCCCGAAATCCCGTGTTTTTTTTTGCAACACTGAAATTGAAATATATTGATATTAATGCGTACATACGCGCGCGACCAAAAAGTGAATGTTGTTAAAACTTTATTTTTGAAAGCTTGCTGAATTTTAATTCTAGTTTCCCGCGCGCGCATGTGTGTGTGTGTGTGTGTGTACATACATATATATATATATATATATATATATATATATATATATATATATATATTAATGAATAAAACACAAAATTATTTTTTAAATTAACGTTAAGTAAAAAACTCGTTTAAAAGACTTTGTGATTGTAAAATTTTATTAATTTTTATTAATTTTGCACAACGCGCGCACGAGTTAATCGCGAGCACTGAAAATTTATAAACAGAGCGCGATGAAAGAAAACCGATTCGTTCCAATTTTCGTCAAAAACAAAAAAAATGTAATCTCGAGAGACAATTCTTCCGTGAATGAACAATCATTTTAGACAAACAACGGTGAATTTCAATGAGCTACAAGTAATAATATTTCTCAATGAGATTATCCATGTCGGAATTATCTTCACAATATGTAGCACAGAGCATGAATCACGTTCCATATGCTACGATCTTACGGATATCCAAATTAGACTATGGCCGTGATTGACTCATTCGAATCGATGCACACTATTGTTCCCTCGGTACTATTGTATGCATGCTGTATGGCGCGAGGCGATCATTAATATACAAGGCGACATTCAACGATGAAAATCAGATGAGTGATCTAGTTAGCAGGATATCGATCCGACAGATCGCTCGTCGTAGACTGTTGTCGGGGATACGTGCAACAATAATACACGGCAAGAGCGTAATAATAACAAATTTCTTGACGCACAACAAAAACTTAATGCGGGAAATGTTTATTTTTGCGTTGCATTGTTGAATCTTCAATAATCAACTGCGCTTTTGACCAAACATCAATAATAGCATGCAGATGTAATTAGAAAATTGATAAATATTGGAAGACTCTCTCTACTGAATATTTATTGTTTGTGCAACGAGCACAAGCGGATGTTTAAGGAAGAAATTTGACATCTAAACGTGTGTGCACAAAGTGCTAATATGGACCGAACGAGCAACCAGTTGCATCCTGTTTTGTAGAAGGAATGGTACATAACGCGGGAACAGGCTCGGCGTAAATATTTGTCACTATTTCGTTCATTAGAGAAGAGAGTACGGGATATCGATTCCTTCCTAAGTAGTCGAGGCAGACGTACGACCCGTCTTCTTTAATCATGAAATAGGAGAGTCGCGCGCGCACACACACACACATATACCAAAGAGTACCGAGGAAAACAATTCCCTCATGGCGTCTCGCGCAACGTTCATGATTTCACGGGGCTTCTCCTTATTTCGGGTGTACCGTGGACAAATGCGACCAACGTATCGAACTTCCGTCCGGACTAATTTATGGCGTTGGGATTAGGGGAGTAAAATAGAGAGGGAGAGGCCGGAAAATGGCAATTCTGCAGTGCGGGTAACTATCCCCCCTTGTGTCTCTTTCCTTTTCCCCCCTTCTTCTTTCCAGCTCGCCGAATGGGTTGAAACGCTTAAAAGGCGAACGTCTCTCCTCGGCCGTAGTGAAATATCACTAAGAGAAAGAAACGGTCATCCCCTTCGGGGGTTGACAAAAAACACGGGCAATAAAACTCGGGAGAAACGTCCCCCGTGCACCCCCGACCAAACTGGGAGGTTACGTTCGAGCGATTACCTTTCCGGTTACGTAGCCATACGTGTGTGCCTTCCGAACCTCTTTCGTTCGTAAACGAGATAAAAGAATCGTAGGAAACGATATATATTTCGTGCATTAAGCGCAGCGCAGAAAGCAAATACTCGAGGGGAAAGTTGCATCAATGTGTGCGATGCTGGTGCTCGACAATACGCTGGGAAAGCACTTCGGAGATGCATGAGATGCATGTTTTCAATGCGCTTCTAACAACGCGGCGTCGTTTCCGGTATTACGTATTCACGTAAAAATTGACTAATTTTCTACACTTTGTGTGTTGTACAGCGTGCGTTCAGAAATTTCATAAGTTTTTACAACTTTGAGATTTATGGATAGATTTTTGCTACACTCTCCCCTCGAGCGCGCGCTACATACTACCTTCGCTAATTGGACGTTGCACCGAGCATCATTTATCAGAAATTACCTCTACTTTATACGCGGAGAAACAGAAGAGTTTAAGCTGAATCATGCTCAATTAATCATGCTTATTTGAAGTAATATGGGTCACCGCGTCTTCCGAGCGCTTGCGCGCGCGCGTGTAATCATTTCATTTCCATAAATAAAACATCGTTCAATTAATTATGATTGCGCGCCTATATCAACATTACGTACACAGTAAAGCTTTTATTTCTCCCGTTATTCAGTATCAATTTTCAATTAACGAACTTTGTATAATTTTCTATTGTGCTCTGTTATTTAGGGGGGAGAAAAATGGATGCCATTACTCTTATTTCATATCAGCACACATTATTATTCCGATGTTTGCAAAATAAAATAGTCAAACAGAAAAGGAACTAAAGAATCGATTATTCTTCAAATGATAAAAATGTCGTGTAATTTTTCCGAAGTCTGACTAACTTATTACATCCCGTCACGAATTATGGCGTCGCGAATGTATCTCCCGTCTCGTGTATGCTTATTGATCCGAAGCGGATCGTTAAGCTGGAACGCGTTCAAACCGTTATTTGACGACCGATTAGAGCGGCAACGAAGACGGCGGCGAAGATGACGGCGATCCCGGAGAAACGACCGTGCAACCGGTACTCGACGATAATTGGGGATTGGCTCGCGAAGTCGTCTTGCTGAGAGACAACCCCCGTTTGATGTGGTATCCTTTGCCGCGGATGTATTTTCGATGTGTCTCCGGTTGTGCGATACCAAAGACGGGATTCTGCGCGAGAGCAAGTAGTAGTCATCGTTGCTAAGACGATACCCTCTCATCTAACTTTCCGGCGTCGCGATCGTAGAATCGAGCGAAGAAGCGGCCACGGACAAAGACCGGATATCCTCTTCCCGCGCGTGCACCGCGAATCCTGCCTTCGCTCAGCGCGCTCGCTATTTCGAGAGAGTTCTCTATCAATACTTAATGCAAAGAGAGACGCGGCATCGAGAACTAATGAACTCTCTTATTCCCTCTCTGGAGAGAGAGAGAGTCCATTGTCTTTCACGAATGCTGTACGCCGCGCGCGTGGAACCGATGCAGCGCCGCATCCACGGCGGCGGATACGGCTATACGCGAGGAGGAGGCGGGAAAGAGAGGACGCTTAACGTCCAGGAATTCGGATCCTCATAATACCGGAGAATCTCTATCGGATTTATGCTAATGCTCCGAGCCTGCCCGGGATCTATCTTGCCAATCCTTTCTGTTCGCGTGAATAACACGGCGCGATGCATTCGGAAAATGGATATTGCGGGTATAACGTTTCGTGAATAATCAGATTTTCATATTTCTGCTTGATCCGCGTTCATTATCCTCTTTTTAAGATCCAAGTATATTAGCGACGTGTGATTTCGAGTGTGAGTGTGACAGTACTATAAATATTGTACGCTTTCTTAACATGTTAAATTGGATTTTGCTCGAAAACGTGTATGAATTGATTCTATGTTATGAAATTCTTAGAATAGAATTGTTCGCTTGTGCTGGAAAATTAACCGAGCAAAAGTAAGTGAAAGACAATCTAGAACAGGAGAGTCGATATTAAAACATTTTTACCTTACTTCTATTCAATTTGCATAATTCCCTTCAGAAAGAATCGGAGAATCGTTTGAAGCAGTTCTTATTTTATTTTATTTTTTATTAAACACAATTCTCTGAATTAGTATTTATAACAATATTATTAATTAACAATCTGCAAGTAGTATATTGTTTTGAATATAAATTTATTCTCTTCAAAATCAACATGTTTTTTTTTTGTTTTTTTTTTTTATAGAAAAATCGATATTCGAGAACGAAATTCAATAACGCCATTTGGCTACTGGTTTACATTTTTTTTCGATGTGTTCTTTCGATGTGTTCTTTCCGTGGATTCTGTTTTCTTTGACATCAGAAGCGGGAAAACTCCGGCCGCAACTTCCCTTTCTACCGTAACTGGACGAGATTGACCAATGAAAGAGGTATCACAATGACGCCGACAAATTGATCGCGTTCGGTCATAAAACAAAGTGATTTCTGCGCTCGGTGAGGAGAGGCTATTATCTCTGAAACACTCGCTTAACTGCTTCTCTATACGCCTTTTTGATCTGAGTATTGTCTGTGTCGCAGTATCAGCCAATTAAATTCATTTATTTGCTCTTGCAGCGCGTATCGGCCTGATACGTGGCTCTGCCGTAATAATCGAATACCTCGTCCGTTTAACTACGATAATGAGCCAGAAGTAAAGTACGCGAAGATCATCGATGTAATAACTCGTTACGTTTCTTGCGTATATAAGATTGAACGATATTCTATCGAATATAAAAACGTTGCTAAAAAAAAAAAAAAAAAAAAACGCTCGATGTAAAATAAAAATTTCACAAAAGGATTTTTTTTTTAAATAAAAAAGAGGGTTTAATAAAACTGCACATGAAGTCTCGCGTATTTAAATCGTTTGACTGCGTGTTATACTAAGATTATAAAAGTGAACATTTACAGAGAAATATTCCGATGTAATATTCTCTTGTTCAAATACTCTTTACGGAGAAAATTTCGTTGTAAAAGTATCTTCACACACAAGATACATATATATGAAAGTAATCTCTTCCCGCTTACAATAGATCCAGGAAGAGAACCGTCAACGTTGGCAAATGCAATCGTTGCCGGCGGTGGCTTGCGGCTCGTTGCTGGCCCCTGTTATGTACCACCAAAACATTACAGCCGCACAATGTCGCGCTGCTGCTCGCGGCTTGTGGACGTGTTGCGCTGCGAGGTAGTACGTAGTACCAGATTGCGCTAATTAATGCTAATTGCCCGAACTAATAAATAACCGCATGAATAAACATATTCGCCGGCCGTAGCAAAAACGGTGCAGCGCGGGACAGATACTGTGATACGAGGGCGAGAATAAGTGGGTGTGCGAGCGAGTGAAAGCGAGAGGGAGAGTCGGAAGGGAGTGTAAAGAGGTATTAACGCGCGCGTACGGCTACGCTGTGAGGCGTGCGAGTGCAAGTACGCGACTGCATTCGTACCCCGGCGCACCGGGTGTACGCGCTGAAATATTCATCGATTTCGGTAGCGGCAATTACGCCCCGCAAAACGAAGCCGCGCCGGTATGCCCCCTCTCTCGCCACCGCGAAAATTTATCTGTATGAACAAGCGCGCGAATTCCACCGGGAGATGCGCGCGGCTCTCTCGTCGTTGTTCTCGGTCTCGTCGCGGAAACACACATTCCGTTCCGCATTACAGAAAAAAAAAAAAACAAAAAAAGATAAAAAAGAATAAAACACGTACTGGAAGGAATAGTCTACTCCTGCGCGCGAAATGCCCTAGATTATTCGCGTTTCCTCTCTCGTATACAAAAATTTTGCAGACAAATTCGGCGAATTTTTCTCCGTCGACGACGTCGACATTACTAAAAGGTGAATTAAAAGTTTTATGAAACATGTTTCTACTTCAGATGCGCAACAACAAAGTACCGTTTTCGTATCGTGCATATAATCAACTTCTTTGAAACTGTTTAGCATCTCTCAGATTTCATTTGCGATGAGATAGACTTTATTGGAAAAAAAAAAAAAAAAAAAAAAAAAAAAAAAAAAAAAAAAAAAAAAAAAAAAAAAAAATTTTGTAATTTTTGATTAAATATATAGATTATAGACACTCCGTGTTAAAATACTAAATTTCTCGTAGAAGAGAATAAAAACAGTGACGTGTGTGCGCAACAAAAATAGCTATATATAAAAGCGTACCTATCTAGTTGCAATGAGCAGAATAATTTGGAGCAACGTGAGCAAGTGCCAGGAGAACGATTTCGGTAATGCCGCAGACCGCGTAATCGATATTTCATTATATCGCGCCCGACTGACCTTTCGTCGAAGTGGAAGAAAATTTAACCTGTTCCCAGGCTTAAATTACTTCCGGACATGAACCGCGTTCCAAGTAACATACGCGGTAATAACACACACACATATACATAGACGAAGAGATGTACACGATGTAGGTCGTTGTTATTTCTTGATAAATTTCATTATCAAACAGCAAAAAAAAAAAAAAAAAAAAATAACTGAGATGAAAGAGAGAAAGAGCGAGTGTGTATTTGTTATTATCCAATTATCTTTTATGTGCAAGGCGGAAAAATATGTTTATCAAATAACACTTCAACAAAAAAAAGTTTTTAATATAGAAATCAATTTATCGTATCGTATAAAAATAGATTTAATGGGATAGGTATTATATTTTCCTTCTGTTCATTGCTTGAATTTAAAAGACATTCCGACGAATATATTTGCCGCTATTCACATCTCCGATATTAAGCATGCTCAACGAATTCTGCACGACGTTGCCGCGGAACATTATTGCACATTAATAGGCGCGAGCTTTTGTTACTCTCTGTTTAATCGATATTTTACATGTCTAGAGATTTAAAGCTTTTTTTTCAGCGCACGATGTTCTAAATAATAAATAAATTTCTGTCGCACTTCTTTTTTTCTTTTTTTCTCTGTGATTTGTTTTACAATAATATAATTAAATCAGCAGCCCATAGTTGAAAAGCATTTTTCGCGTTACATATCTGTTACGAGAGATTCAATAATCGAGAATACTCATCGATAGAATTTCAGCAAAATGTATGTGACAAAATGTATGTGATGTCTGATGAAAATGCGACACATGGACAGTTGCGTGTGAGTGTGTATGTGTGCGCGCGCGCTTCTCTTTCAAATGTCATTGATAATAAAACGCAGAAGTTTCAGCTTTAGTACAAATTAAATATGTAAAAAGAAAATAGTAAAGAATTTGAGACAGTTTGCATGTAGTAAAATTATCGAGTTCTTCAAGATTCCACCTTCGTCACGTGAAAAGTCGGTGCTTCATGCAAAATGGAGAAAGTGTCTGGAATCTTGGCAACGTGACTGACATGTTGCATTGCGTGATGAAGTTAGTGGATGCGCAATCTGCATGAGAAAACTTGTACTTCATGAAGTAATAAAGAAAATATTACAAAAAAAAATGCTTTAACACAGATTGTAAAGCAAATTAATTACTTTAAATTTTATTAAAAACATATTTTTTTACAATATTATATATGTTAAGAAAATTAATATATTTCTACGCGAAACACGTTTACACGTGAAGACGTTTCACATAGTGTATAAAAACGCGTTTAAGCGCTGAATACGTCAACAGAGATAACGCGGTTAGTAATGTCCTTGGAGATCCTTTTCGTCCGCGCGGATAATAAATTCTTCACCACGAAGTCGTACGAAGCTAACCAACAGTCTAGTTAAAAAGTATGAGATTTGTATTTATGAATATATATGCGCATGAAATTTGGCATGAAAATTCATGACGAAGGCGGCAAACGTGAGGCGCATTATTACATACGCAAGTTTCCATTGTACACCGGACATCACGTGTGCGACGCAATATTTCGCGTATAAAGATTGATAGCGCTTTTCTTGCTATATTATTATATACTATTTTGTTAATAACACGCTGTTACTGTTGTGGTAATTTCGCTATTTTTGTCGTGCAAACAGTTTCATACAATTGTTACGCGCTAATGGCGCTTATGTCCTAAAGATAAAAACATCAATATAAATTAAATTACGTTTCCCGAACAGTTTTAAGGTTGCGTTATTAATTCAAAGAAAGATATTCCAGTTTTCCATTTAATTATTAAAATATTGATCGTTATTATATTTAACGTCAGGATAAAATGTACGAGAATGTATCACGTTATCCTATATATTATTAGTAAGAAATAACACGGTGTATAACATACATCGTGATTGATCGTAACAATACGCAAGAATAATTATTACTAGCAACTTACTAATTAAATTTATTAGCCGCGCATATCGTAGAACGGGCGCAGCTTTTATACAGGTGATGAATGTCAGTATAGCCGATGAAAGCTAGTAAGGTTTCCGCTATTGTTCGCGGTTTGCTCAGTTACGTCAATTATTGTAATACTTATTGCAGCGAAGCGTAACGCACAGCGTATTACGTGAACAAAGCGAAATCGTATTATCACTTCGAAGGCTCTTAACACATTCTCCGAAAGGATGACGCTTTTGAAAGGATTCAGTCGAGTATAAAATAACGCCGTATCTCATTTTCAAAGGGATATTCGAAATCGCATCGCGTAACGGCTCTCGGTGCACACGAGGGTTCATCGAGAGGGACATAGAGAGAGGATGGCAAATTTTCCGCGATTCCACGTGTTCTAATGTAATGACCGGTGTGTATGCGCGCACGAGCCGGAGCCGCTCGCTCGTGGTAACGTTCTCTCTCGGTCGAGCATAACCCGCGGAGTCCACGGAGAATAATTTTCCGCGGTCGCCGCCGTGCCGTAAGTCCCCCGTTCCATATATGAAAAAAGTTAGAGCCAATTATAGTTGGAATATTTCACGAGCGTGGATTTACGGCGCGGTTAAAAAGCACGAAGAGAGAAAAGAGCGAAAGTAGTTCGTGATGACTTGGCGTTCCATTGGAACGTTCGGCGTAACGACGCGGTAATTAGAGACCGTCCGTTGTGTGCGTGTAATAACGACGCGTGTAAGTTCCGCGGTAATGCATTATTGCCATAATCCGCGGCGATGTAATATTTATCGTATTAATTTCGCCGCCGGTTTCTTGAAATTATACAACGTATGTATAACCGCCTTTCGGAAAAGAGCTCCCTTCTCCTAAGGTTTAATATTAAATTCAATAACGCACGCGCACACACATAAACACACATATAGGTAGAGAATTATGAATTTTTACGAGCGACTTGGGGATCTAGAATTATTCGTCTGTCGAGAAATTAAATTTTCAAGGAAATTTAGAAACCAGTGAGGAGAAAGCGAGACGAAATGGTAATAAAAATTTTCCGCAACAGTAATTGCTCACTTTATATTAAAAAAAAAAAAACTAGGATTTAAATTGCACAAGAAAAGACAAAAACAATGAACGCGCTGGAATTATAATGCAGAATAATTTCGCGAGCGCATCTATAGTCGTTCGTATTGTATGAATCGTTAAATTAAATTGAGGAAAATTCAAGTAGTATAAAGTATTATATTACGCGCGTATCTATTACTATAACATTATGCGGATGTCAGTAGTTATAACTTTACAACGTACTGTGATGTGCCATATAAAGGATTCTGATAATGACCATTAGTTTCCTACGAATCATTTCGCAAAAGTAGAACATATCGTGTGGCGTGGTGTTATTCACAGAATCGCGCGGCCGTGTTTTATCAGATGCGTGAAAAGTGCAGCGAATCAGGGAAATAAAATGCTTGTTGTACATGAAGTCGGCTGGTAAAAAAAGGTTATGTCGCGGTATAAACACTGCGCGTCCCCTAAGGATTTATCCGCAAAAACCGTGTGTGTGTATGTGTGTGTGTTCGCCCGCGCACAAGCGACTGTAAAATGGATTTTGCTGTCGCAATTTTCGCTGAGGAATTTTCGTTGTCCCGATCATTCAACCGTGTAGTTTTACGACATGTGTGTAGTAGATACGTGCGCACTCGAACACTTCGAGCGATACTGTTTTCCCGCAAAATTACACCGCGCTGCAGTATTTCTCGGGCGAGTGATAGTTTGTTATCTTTATGACGAGAAGCGTCGCGTCCTTCCTGGTCGCCTCGTAAAACCCGATATCAGGGAAAACCTAAACCAATTAAGACTCCCCGTGCTAACGGTGAGGCCCGGAACTACCGCGAATCTATCTCCTTAAATCATCTTCGACGTAACTTCGGGGACGCGCACCGACGATATGTCAAGATAAGACGACCGTTCTGTCGAGCACGAAATTCGAGGCCAGATTCCCCAGGGTGTCGTGAAACTGTTTGTTTTAGGCGTTTGTAATTGAAATAGATCGCGCTGGATAAGATGACTGTTTAATGTATAATAATCAGATACTAACGAACACACGAACTCGTATTGTGTGTGTGTGTGTATGTGTATGTTGCTCTTTCATACATATAGCTTCCGGAACAATATCCGCGCGATCATTGCGCTGTTATGCAAAGCGAAGTTCATTTAACGATACGATTAGCCGATTAGCTTTTCGATACTGAATCTATTTTAATATGAACGCGAGCAAACAATATTATCTATAGCCTGTAATATAATATATATTAACATCTTTCGTCTGATAGCGCGCGCTACTGTATCGGATTTATGATCGAGTTCATCCGAATGGATTAAATGATCGGCGGGGATGTCGCGCACGTCGACGAATGACGTGTTTTTCACGACTAGGCGCACTCGAAAGCTCCGAAGTATCGGTTAATAGAGTTCGCGTTTCGCATAAATTTGTATATAAATCTTTGCGCGAACGCGCAAAGAGGGCTGTTGTTTCCCATACATTGTGTGCATATTTTGCTATTCTGTAACATCCGCCGCGAGAAAGCGACGAGGCTTGAACTCCACGTTCGGCTCGGAAGGGTAAACCGAGCGCGACAATGAGTATATACACGGCGCTCTGAGCCGGCAGCGACGCTCCACTTCGTAATTCTTCGTTTACGACTGCCAGCTTCACGTCTATAACGCTCCGGCGAAGCGTCGTGAGCCAGAAAACAGGGGTTGGTAAAGGAGGGAAAGACAGAGAGAGAGAGAGACGGAAAGAGATAGCAAGGATACGATAGACAAGGGTGGAAAAAGGGGAGTCTTCGCAGGAGTGGTTGGAAGGCAATGTTCACTCGAAGCGGCGAGGGGGAGACTCGGGATGGCACGACCACTGGCATTAATCCAGAATAGGTAAGAGCTGGAATGTAGTTGATATCCGCGGTAAGATAGAAAAAGACGCGGTAATATCGACGGGTAAAGGAAATGAAAAGAGAGAGAAGAAACGTGGACGCGGAGGTGAAGAAACGGAAGAAGATGAAAGGAAAAGGATGGCGAAGGAAGGAAGGAAGGATAATGCGCCCACGATAAAACTAAGCCGGCTAACACCACGGATAAAAAGACCCCAACGGACGCTTGGCAGTGTCACCAAATTGCTCGAATATTTTGCGTCCCGAAAGTAGAGGTAGAATAGAGGGCGGATAGACGAAGGGTGGCGGAATCCGCTTGACCGCAACCGGGATTCCCTGATAAACTTCCGGTTTAAGGAATACGTTTACCATGTTATTCCTGGTAGAATCGCGGAAAGTCCGGCCCCGGAGTGAAATCGTGAGGGAATGCAACTTTGTCGCATCTCTTCGCTCGGTAGCACAAATAGAATTCTCTTTTGAGATTTCGCGTGTATATACTAAAAGAAAAACAAGTTCTTGAGAAAAACTAGTTCGATTGTTCTAACTTAGAATTTTGTTGATTCAAAAATTGTTCATCTATGTACACTTGTTCTCTAATATCATAATTAACGTAACGTATAGTCAATATTTCCGGAAAGAGAGAGAGAGAGAGGGAGAGACTGTGTATATAATTTCGAGCTCAAAGATGGACGAAGTTAAAACTCACAAGTTTCTCATCCAACTAACGGCATCCAACTTTTCCCGTAACTCGACGTTTTCATGCGGCGAGTGAAAGCGGGATCGGCGGCTCGCGAGCAGGATGTCCCCTTCGCTTTTTCCGCCTGATTAAAAATTTACACTTCATGGAACGAACTTTCTATCGCGTTTTAACGATCGATCGTACTTACTGATTCTCACCGGGACGCGGACGTCACCAATTATCTTCCCCTCGGCCCGTGATATAATTCAGTCAACTTTTATTTACTTTTGAGATTAGAACAATAATAAGCGGTTCTAAATATAAGTCGAAAGAACACTCGGAACGAACATTTGCCAATTCGATCCGAACAAACGTGTGTTGACGAGCAAACGATGACGCGTTTCACGAACGTTGCCGGATCAATTGACGTAGAATTCAAGGGATCGTCTGAAATTACACAACGACAAGACGCGGGTTTCGATCAGCCGCCAACGGTGCGGAATATCGCCGATTGCTGGAAATTACTCGCCATCGGGCGGACTCCTCTTATGGTCAATCGGTATTTATCCGTGATCCGATCTCGCTATCACGAGCTGGACCGTAAACGCCGTGCGATCGTGATTGGCGCAAGAAGCCCCTATTTGCTCGATATTCCCGCTCCGACTGATCGTAATTAGTCTGCTCCGCCGGTGTCGAGATGGAAGGTCGAGATGGTGGGTTGGCACCACCAACCGGATGTGTACTCGGAATGTTATAAAGTCGTTGTCGGCTCACGGTTTAAGAGGTTAATTATACGCTACCGCGTGTAACACGCCTCGGGGCTACGTTAAACTTTGGATACCATTGATTTGTGGCATCTAACCGTCTCTTCCTCGTCGTGAGAAATATCTATCTATATACGTGGTTTCTCTATAGATACACATGTGTACGTACGAACACACACACATACACACAACATATATATGTATATATATATATATATATATATATGTATATACAAATAAATATGTCAACTTATGTACGAATGTGTCTCTGTGCGAACCAGCTCGACTGGAGATCGTATTGGTGATCAGGAAATTCCTTGTTCACCGGTAACCCAACGAAACTCGAAAACGGATTTGTCCTTACGACCTGCGGCTGGCAGTCTCGATGCGAACTTCGCTACGTCGGTGGCGGCGCCGCGTTGCACACGTAGAGAGCGTAAGTAGAGCGCGCGAGCGAGCAAACTCACCCCCGCAAGTATCTTAGAAGCGAGTTTATTCCGTGCCCTAGGGCTACTCTGGTATACAGTGGTCGTAGGACAGTCGCGCGCGTGAGAAGCGTAGCATGCTGCGAAATCAACAGTTTCTAACACGATGATCCAGTACGAGATGTCAGTACGGGGACACGAGACATGTACATATATACATGTACCATATATATATGTGCTTACGTCGTCGTCGCGAGATTCACACAGTAAATCACACGCTTAAACGCATCGTCGCGAGAGAGAAATTTTTGTATACATATATATATATATATATATATATATATATATATACACATATGTATATATATAAATTTTACAAATATAAAATCGGCTGCGTTATGAGCGAGAAACGGTTACAAGCAAGACCTCGGGAAAAAGAGCTGAAGAGATGCGTTAGCCTAGGAAAGGGTCTTACGTCATGTTCAAGGAAAATCCTTTATCCGTCGGTACCAGGCTCGGGTACATATTTGTTCTTCCTGTCTCGTTCCTACCGCTCTCCGAACTCGCGTTTGGCAACCTCGAGTCTGGCAAACTTCGTTTCGACCCGTACGACACACTCGTTCATACTTATCGAGCTATACCCTCTCGTCGGTCGCCGTCGCTTTCTTTTCCGTTGCTTTCCGTGCGCGCAAGCTCGTCTCGCTTCATTCGCTCGCAGTTTACGTTACTTCTCTTCTTCTTCTCTCTCTTTTTCTCTCTTTCTTGCCGCGGGAAAATCGTTGCTTCGTGTTTCTAGGGTTGCTAGTGGCGAAGTCCCTATTACCGGCGCCGCCGTTGCCGTCATCAGAGAATTCCAATGCATAAGTACGCGCTCCGCGTGCAGTTTCCGTTTCCCTAACCAGACCCTTCCGTTCTCTCCCCTTCGTTCTTTTCTCCTTTCGCTCGCTCGTTACGTCTCTCGATCTTCCGCTCTTTTTTTCACGCTTCGCTCTTTTTCATTCTCCCTCTCTCTTCCGTAGCTGCCGCGATGGCCATTCGTACTTTTTTCCAATTTCCGGGATAAGGAGGCTCTTGCCCCCACCTTTCTTCTTTTTTTCCCTTCGACGGTCACTACGCGCGAATTTTTTTTTCTTCCTTGTCGTTTCCTCGCGTCCAAGTTCGGGCGATTTGAGAAAGAGAGAAAAGAGTTTTAATCAACGAAACCAAGCTCGTAAAAACCGAGCTGTGGGCGTAAGTCTTAGTTAAACCTAATGGGCCTTAAGTGGAGCTGCTGCGTGTAAAGTCCGCAACTTTTATTTGCTGACAGCAATGACCTGTCGTCTACTAAATGTGTCGCTGGATAGAAATAAATCATTGCATATTGCAACCTGCATATTTACTTACACACCCGAAACTTTTCATATTTTTGAGAGAATTTTCGGTTTTTACGACAAAAATAAAAAAATTGGATTTTTCTGCAGTAAAAAAAAATCTGCAATAACTATTTTACAGACTATATACTATATTATACAGACAAAGCAAAATAGTTATTCCAAATAACAGAATTTTTTCGTATAAAACACTAATAGAATTGTCTCGGAGTTGAGTTATCTCTTCCGATGACGCGGCTGAGACTTTCTTAGCGAAATCGACGTATCTAAATTGAAACTATCCGGCGGAATCAAGCGCGCGTCTTGAACGAGGACTCTGCGAAATTGGACGGAAAGCGTACAAGAAATCGTGCACACGCGTGCGTGTTACAGCGAGCGAGGAGCGAGGAAGACCGAGGGTGGCGGCAATGGCGTCGACTTCGAGTTGAAAGAAGCTCAAAGTGGAAAGCTGCGAGTTTTAATCAACGGTGCGCGCGCGCCAGTTCCCGTAAAACGAAGCCGGGTATTGCGAAGCAAAGTCCCGAGCGACGGCGTCTTCATTCTCTAAACTGCATCTCTACTGCTCGAAATTCACTCGTCGGATGCTTTCTCCGTTTGACGGAAGAAATGCAGTAGTTTTGCCATGCTAGGGGTCGCGCGTTTTACAGAAAGTCAAAAGCGAGCGTGTGCGTAGCGGAGAGGAACAGTCCGATGACACCCCTGTGAGTGAAACAAAGGAAACCGATGAAACGGATTTGTATATACGCTGTTCGTACGGAAGAATCGGTTCGCACAGGGGAGGAGAAAGCGAGGCGTTTGGGGACGCGCGCAGGGGTGAAAGGCCACGACGAGGGGATAGAAAACAAGTGGGGGCGCGATAGTGCAATCTTCCGGTGGTGTCGCGTTTTCCGGCCGAGAGGGTCCGCGCTGAGCTCGGCTCTCCGCTTTCAACCGATTCTCAATTCCCTCGGTCCTCTCTCTCGTTTTCATCTCTCGTCTTCCTCGTCCCCCGCGGCTTCATTGTCTTTCTCGCGCGCGCGCCTAGGTTACCCTCTTTGTCACCTATTCCTTCTCTCTTTCTCTCTCTCTCTCACGGTCCTGAAAGCTCGGTCCGGTAACTAGGTGCCGGCGCACCTAGGGAAAGCCTCGTCAGCGGGTGTGCTCTCCCTTTAACGGCTTTCTACCGCAAACCCATAGAAACCTCGCGCACCTCACCCTTCGGTTGGACATTCGCTGCCTCTTTGTCTCCCCTTGCTTGTTCGTCGCGAGTTACCACTTTACCTCGTTCTTCTCTCCTCATCCCATGTGCTGAATCTCCGCGAGCTGCTTGGACTGTAAATCGGCTGAAAGTTTAT
>QVOB01006345.1:0-12923 GCA_014839585.1 Pseudomyrmex concolor
GTGACTGAACTGTAGTCGTTTACAAGCAATTTTGTGACATCATGCCGTCGCTAGCGACGATTCATGTCGTTGGATTACAAATTACTAAATTTGCCAAAATCGCATCGCTGGAAGCCCTTTTCATGCGTCGCTCGTCGCTAGCAATTTTTCAGTCACGTGACTAAATTGTCGCTAGCGACGAGCGACGCATGAAAAAGTACCTTAACATCACAGCATGCTAAAGCGGTGGAGGGAATGCGCACAACAGCAGCGAGTTCTTACTGCAAGAACTCGCTGCTGTTGTGCGCATCCCTTCCATTGCTTTGCCTCCAACTGCGTTTAGAGACTGCGTTCCAAAACTCTACTCGTCTGGTGAAATAAAAAGTTTAGAACGCAGCCACGTGAACTATACACTGTGCTTCTGGAAAGTGGAATTATCCTCGGCTTCGCCATTTGCCGTTAACAAGAGAACCTAACTATTCTCACGCTTTTAAAGAATACTTTACATTACTGATCTCCTTCAGTGAACATAAACAAAAAAAATTGTAAACACAATGTTTGGACCCGGCCCGAGCCTTCTGGTACTGAGTAAGTTGAAAGCATACTTTGCGAGTGTCGTTTGTTATTTGGCAACTCGAATATATTGTTTGTCTCTGTAACCATGTCGAATATCTTGATCATTGCAGGCCAGAACACGAAAAGAGATTCCGGTAGGAAAGTACAAAGGGAAAATATTCAAGCAGGCAAGGTGAGTTACATCTAAAGTATTTATTATAAAATTGCAATTTGACTTTAAGGTGTTGATTCACTCACATGTGCCGACACGCCTACGCACGTTTCCCGATAAGGAAAGCAGGATATCGTCGATATAGCGTCATCATTTCTAGTCATTGTTTTTTTTTTTTTTTTTTTTTTTTTTTTTTTTTTTTTTTAAAAAATTTAACTTATCTGTTTTACTATTTTTGTACAAAGGCTATTGCTGATGTCATTAGAACATGTCTTGGCCCGCAAGCTATGTTGAAAATGCTGATGGATCCAATGGGTGGAATTGTTATGACCAATGATGGCAATGCTATTCTTAGAGAAATTACTGTACAGCATCCAGCTGCAAAATCCATGATAGAAATTGCTAGAACTCAGGATGAAGAAGTAGGAGATGGCACAACATCTGTCATTGTTCTGGCAGGTGAAATGTTGGCAACTGCTGAACTGTATCTGGAACAGAACATGCATCCTACTGTTATCATAAGAGCATACCGTCAAGCTTTGGAAGATATGATTACAATTCTTAAGGACCAAGTCAGTATTGAACTGGATTGCAATGACAAGAACAAAATGATCCAAGTGATAAACTCGTGTATTGGTACGAAATTTATCAGACGCTGGTCAGAATTGGCTTGTCAGATTGCGCTGGATGCCGTTTATACAGTGATGCTTGAAGAAAACGGCAGGCGAGAGATTGACATCAAACGTTACGCCAAAGTGGAGAAAATACCAGGTGGCACGGTAGAGGACAGTGTTGTCCTTAAGGGTGTGATGATCAACAAAGACGTGACACATCCAAAAATGAAACGTTACATAAAAAACCCGAGAATAGTACTACTGGATTGTCCATTGGAATATAAAAAAGGCGAATCTCAGACAAACATTGAGATAATGAAGGAAACTGATTTTACGAAGATTCTGGAACTAGAGGAAGAGCACGTAAAGAAAGTTTGCGAAGATGTTATTTCGATAAAACCAGATGTCGTGATAACAGAGAAGGGTATATCCGATTTGGCGCAGCATTTTCTCGTTAAAGCCGGCATTTCGGCAATACGCAGATTACGAAAAAGCGATATTAACAGAATTGCTCGTGCTTGCGGCGCCACTGTTGTCAATCGCACTGAGGAATTAAAGGAGGAAGATGTTGGCACGAGAGCTGGTCTTTTTGAAATCAAGAAACTCGGTGACGACTACTTCTGTTTTATTACGGAATGCAAAGATCCTAAAGCTTGCACCATCATTTTGAGAGGAGCTAGCAAGGATATTTTAAATGAAACTGAAAGAAATCTCCAAGATGCGCTGCACGTTGCAAGAAATCTTCTTATTGATCCGAAACTTGTACCAGGTAAAATACAAATCGCTATTGTTATCTTCCACGTCAATATTTATGACACACTTCTTATCGTATTCTTTTTATTATAGGCGGTGGAGCGGTCGAAATGGCGGTATCGAGACTCTTAACAGAAAAGGCGGCTGGTCTTGCCGGTGTCGAACAATGGCCGTACAAGGCGATCGCACAGGCCTTGGAAATTATTCCCAGAACGTTGGCGCAAAATTGCGGTGCAAATACTGTTAGAACTTTGACGGGATTACGTACAAAGCACGCAACTGAAGGAACCACTTGGGGAATTGACGGGGAAACGGGTAAATTAGTCGACATGAGAGAACACGGTATTTGGGAACCTTTGTCTGTAAAGTTACAGACGTACAAAACGGCAGTCGAGACAGCTATTTTGCTTCTAAGAATCGACGATATTGTCTCTGGTAGCAAAAAGAAAAAAGATGGACACGAGACTGCGCAGCCCAGCCAAGTCACAGAAGAATCTATGAAAGAGTGAATGAAAGATTCTCATGTAAATTAGGTTCGGGTGTAAATGAAAGGATAAGGATAAGTTGATAAGTTTCATATGTTACTTGTTTTACATCCGAGCCTTTCAAATATTTTCAACATCCCCATTAGAGCCTAATTACTCTGTGTATGCATTTTTATTTTCAATAAACATGGGTTTGCAGTCGTAAAAATCTTTATTTATTTGTTGCAATATGAAACAGAAAGCGTTTGTTTTTTTCCCTTGTATTCTTCTGTATTTCTCGTGAATCTAAAAGTTGGAAAGATGGAAGACTCCAACCCACCTAAAAGTAAAGCGGCGAGATTCGAACCTGATGTCATCATGGCCGGCATGTTATTACGTCAGCATTAACACACTGAGCAATATCTCGCCTCAGAAAGGGAGATTCTAAGATTATGATTACATACTTTGATTTACATCATTGACATTCTGTGAATTTTGTACATTGCTTTTTGATAATGCTCTTTGTTGATCGACTTCTTTTTCTTTTTTTGGTTCCTCTGTTTCAACTGCAGTAGCTTTTTTGGATAGAACATTCACAGCTTCTACCGGCGGAAACGTTAATGACTGCATATTAGGTAATGTTGAAATAAAAGTGTCTTTTTTAACGGGTAGAAGTGCAGTCACAGGTTCTAATATACTATACTTATTAAAGTATGTGATTTCCTGTAAATTATTAATTAGTTAAAAACTATTACAAGTGTTTCTTCGCTATATATGCGCTTCACAATATATACGCACTTCTTTCTGGAGCGCACCAATTGATATTCCTAAATGCATCGCGATTTGAGCAGGTGGAAAGATCGCGTGTATGCAACATTGTATGTAGGGAATCAATTGTTCGCTCAAACATTCTGTAAATTTGCTCATGTTTTCTCGCTCGGCGGCCGCGAAAGCCTGTAATTTTATTTATTTCATCTTTAGAAGATCATCTAATCTATTTGAAAGTAGAAATTTATATATACACGGTGATATGCAAAAACTCACTTGTTGTTCTTGCTTGTAAAATACCAGCATAGCCTTCGCCACACTACGCAATGACTCTTGCAGTAGTTTTGTACATAAGGTAGAAAGTGCCACTGGTGCGCAGAGTCTCAACTCATTGAATGCCGTTATTATTCCATTGCAATATTCGGCCAAAGGATAAAATTCTACTAGTTGTTCGGGTGGATTCTCCTACAAGTCAATTGCAAAGATGCGCATGTTATACATCACTGTAAATTATTTATGTGGCATATATATATTTTTTTTTACGAACTCACAGCATTAATGGAGGTCTCGGTTTTTATATCGAGTCTTTGTGTTTTATTAATCAACGTAAACGTTTCCATGTCTTTCTCAAATTTTCTGGTCGTTCGACGAACATTCTGTTCGAACTTTTCACCGATAACCCGCACAAATATATCCGACATTCGACCAGTAAAATCGACGCCCACTCGACCAAACGATAATCCAAAATACGTACACTGACCCAAAATAGAATCTATAGACGTCACTCCTGGTAAATCTTGTTCTAACGTAACAAGGAATTGCGATATCTAGAAGAGAAATTGTAACACATCAAGGATTGGAGTCTATCTCGATCAACTACAGAAACATAAAAATTAGAAGGCCTAGAGGTCTATTTGTCCTTATTGCCTTTGTCTATATTACATCTGTTTCATAAAAATCTACCTTTTCTTCCAACCAATGATAAAATATCGCAGACTCATTTAGCGTTAAGTCGCGGCCGGGGATTGTTAATTCGTCGTCGTTAAACATAGCTTTGTACTGAGTTATTATGTTAAACAAATGTATCCTGGAGAGTTCTATCGTTTTGGCTATGTGAAGATTAGCTGCAAACGTTAAAAATCAATGTATACAATGTTTTTGATTATGTAATTTACTAAGATATCAAAAAAATACTGTCTTACGATCTTCTTTAGAGATGGCATTTAGCAAGCTTTGAAGCCAGCTGTCTCTCGCCTGAAGGAACTTTATACGAAGCTCCGATTCCGTAAATGCGTCCATAGATCGTAGCAAACCTACAAGTTGTAAGCATCTTGGAAGCGGTAGATCCCCTCTCAGAGAGCCAACTACTTGTCCTACCATTCCTGACCAGCTGCTTTCGATCTCTGCTACTATAGACTGAAATTAATTAGTGAAAACTTATATCGCCAAAGTTATTACAACATAGATTTGTTAAGGTTTTTAAACCGATGAATTTGTACCGATATAATCGGAATATCTCCGTGTTTCATTCCTAATTGACGAGCGTATTGAGACAATTCCAGCGCTTCGTTGTATTGGTTGCTCCTCAAACACGATTCCATTAATTGAGGCATCTCGAGAATTTCGAGTAACTCCGCATTTCGCGTTAGCGTTAAACTGTTCAATCTTCGATGCGCGTTAATATCCTTCGAAGTGTCGCAAAACGATTGACACTTCTCCACAAACTCCGGGATCTTTTGTACAAGCTTGTCAAGACGGCTCTCAGTCTCATTGAACTAAAATCAAAGCGATAAAATATGTATTTGCCAGTAAGTTCATTTTGAAGATCTATACTTCTTAAGTCTCCATGTGTTCCTTACATGATTGAGTATCTCTCGTGAGCTTTCTGCTGTTTGAATAAAGGTTTTGTAATTTGCAAAAACTAACTCCTGTGTAGTTTGAAGCACTGCATTTTTCTCGTCAGACAAATGATCAGGTTCTTTACCTGAAAAAAAAAAAAATTGTGTAATAATATGTAAAATGTAAAGAAACTGTTTTTAATCATTAAAAATATAAAAAAGTAGCTTTACTTAGTTGATCTATATCAAAGCCACCAAGTTTTGAGAGATATTGATAAAATTCAGGATTTTCTTTCCACATTTCTAGAAACAAATTATTAAATTATTTACACAAAAGATATAAATGTATTGTTGCGAATACATATTAATAATTTAATTTTGTTTAATTATCAAAAACTCTAACCAACCTGGAATACTTTTAGGAAATACCAGATTTATTACATTTTCCGTTTCGATATCCATACTTTTCGTAATAAATTATTTAACAATTGTTAACATTTGTTGTAGAATATTATTGTTGATAAAAAAAAAGGAATGTTGACAGATATTAATTAGGCACTATCATACACAGACATTAGGAATCTCAGAGCTTTCTGTTCAGGTTCAGAGCAGCTCAGAGAATTGACACTACAGAAGCGACATGCGTTGGAAGTTGGAAGGAATGTCAAATCTCTTAGGTTAGGTTTTATATAGGCAATCAGCTGATCTCGAAACAAAATTACCAAATTCGCGTGACAAAGACTTTCGTAAACAAAGTAAAAGAATTTTATGAATTAAAAATTTTGCTTAAAATCAATAAATTGATCATTTAATAATTTACAAGAAAGGGCTTTGAATATGATTAGGCAGGTATGTAATATTTTCAGCCATCACGCTTACAATAATTTACGTACAAAAATAACCTACATAAGTATACAATTGTTTGTATACAATTATTTATTTTATTATAATTTACGTATATATGTGTCGTCATTTTTTTAGATTAGAATGCTTGCACAACGTTTACTCATACCAAAAGCAATTCAATCAGCTAAATGCTATACCGGAAGTCTGTTCGAGCCTGACTATTTACAGGTTAGATATTAACAATGTGAAAAAAATTGTCGACTATAAGGTTTTTCTTTGATTTTTATAGACAGGAAAATCGAAAATTCCACTTGTCTCCATGTTAAATGTACAAATTAAAGGCTACAATTATCCTGTGCTGGAATCCTATCAAAGTTTCATACATAAACTAGCAGATATTATGCAGATTGACGTAGATGACAGGTATATATGTATAGAGTTATAAATTTTTTATTTGTCTTTTAATAATTTTCTTCTTTAAATAATAATCAGTTTTCCTCTTCTAGTTGGTCATTACCACCTGAAGAATTCAAGATTCAGAGATTTAAAACAGGAACAACAGCAATAACAGCTGCATATAATCTTAAAGTTTATGAAAGAAATATACAAATATCTGATGTATCTTCTACAAAATGTTCAGTGTTGATTAGAGTATTGGAAGCAGCCTTGCCACAAGGTGTTACCTTAAATGTGGATATTTTTGATCCCAAATATGAAAAGAAACGATATATACCGGACATAGAATTGCTTGACTTACAATCAACATTAGATACACTAAAGAGTAAAAAAAGTTAAGTATATACATTATTGCGATTACAATGTAGACTTTAAGTGTAAACACACTACTTTTATATATATATTATTGTAAAAATACATCTCTTAAATAGTTTCAAAAAATATTGACTATAACATTATTTGCAATATCAAAGTGTTTTTATTTTCCTGAGATATATACACCCTTTTTAATTGTATAAAAAAATATTTGTACAAAATAGTTTTTTAATAATATACAGTCTTATTTTCTTTAAGAGAGAGAAAAAGTTTAAGTAGAGTAGAAGTAGAAGTTAATAAAAATTAAAATTTTTTTCTTAATACTGGAAGTTTACAGTAAACCAAAATGCACCACTTTAATCTTTGTACTGTCATCAGACTTGGACGATTCTTTTACTTTCTCATCTGCATCATCCTCTGCAATATTGCAAATGAATTAAATTACAATTAAAAATTTTTTTCAACAGAGACATGTTAACACAAGATATACTTACTAGACAATGGTTGAAAATCTTTAAGATAATCTTCATTACCTAAGCAAAGTGGAAGACTTTCAGCTAATTCACGTTTAGGATCTGTTATGTGTGCTTGTGTGATAGGCCGTTTTTGTCGATGTATTTGACTCTGCAAATCATGTATGTAATTTAATGTATGAATATCAAAATATACATAATTATTTTACTAGAAACTATATGTACACTTACGGTACCAGGTACTAATATATGAGTAACAGTGTCAGAGAACTTCACTTTCGGCTTTTCGTTCGAACTTACTGGCGTATCGACGAATGACGGACACGTAGAGATCTTTGCATTGGCAGTAGACGTGTTAATTACAGGAAGAGGTGGTACATTGGAAAACAGTTTGGTCTCTCTGTTTGCACTCGAATTGTTCGAATTGTTTTGAATAGATCTCGATAGATACCTGTTTTCGAGTAATTTATGTTGTGTGTTGTAACTAAGATGAAAATTTTGCGGGACAAATTTTCTGCCCGTCATTTGTAAATCTGTGTCACGAGTGCCATGAAAAGATATGTAATCCAGATCGTAACCGTATTTGTAACTTTTAAAAGATGCTTTTTGGCTTTGAGAAATGTTAGACATGGAGTTCGGTTTTTGCAATATGCGCGACGCTATGTGCATCGGTTTGCTGCTCGGTGAAAATTTATGAATCGATTCATCGAGATCTGTCAAACCTGGAGTACTCCTGAACAAGGGATAATTTTTTTTCGGTAAACCGTAGAGATAAGTAGCGAAGGAACTTGTCAGAGACAATGGCGGAACTCTCGTTTCCTTTTCTTCCGTTACCGAATGTTGTAATTTCGGGGCTTGATCGTTGCCGCTGGCAAACGTGTTGGAAAATGATGCAATATTACTGCTTTCAGCAGTTACATTAGTTTCGGGATAGTTGAACGAGGTAGACATTAGATTATTACAGGTATTATCCAAAAGAGACGATTGTTCCGTTGCGAGAGCGTCGGTATCACTTAGGATTTTGGTTAATAATTTATCGGATATCTTGGAAGACTTTGCGTTTCGTAACGTGGAAGAAGTCGTTTCAGACTTATTGTTGAAGATGTGCGAGATAGGAGTGGCCGCGATTCGTGTGCTGAACGACGTCGACACAATATTGTTGTCGACAGTGTCTAACGGATTCGTTAAGTAATTAGACTGAATGTTTTTGGATTCATATACCGACTTGTTAAAAGATGTTGAAATAAAACTGTCGTCTTGCGCACAAGTCGGCATCGTATTCGCGGCATCGTTGAAGGAATATGGAATTTCATTAAGTAACACTCTGCGATACGACGCTTCGTCGAAGGTGTTGCTGGGCTTGTCAACCATCATTTCCGATGCGGCGAGAGAAATACTGCCGAACGACGTGCTCATCAAATCGTCCGATGCGTTATTAAACGTCGGGGAATTATCGATAACATTGTTCGCTGTGCTGGTCGATGTGAAATTTAAGTGTGTGTTGTATAACGGTTTGTTGAAGGAAGTCGATGCCAGAAATGGACTCGAAATATGCGAGGAGTGACTAAACGAAGTGGTGGTTAAGATATTAGAATTGTCGAAAGACGGAGATATTAAGTTATAATCAGTCTTATTGATAAATGGGATCTTGTTGTAAGACTGGGAAAGCGCATTTTTGATGCCGTGGGAGCGAACAACCGGTAGGGGCGGGATTTGACTGGAAGTAGCGGCTTTTCTGTAACGGTGTCTCTTTGAGTATTTCAAACAGTTTCTTTCTTCCTTCCGAGAATCTTCGCTCTCTTCGCTATAAGTTTCTTCTTGTTCTTCTTCTTTCTCTTCTCTTTCTTCCTCTTCTTCCTCATCATTTTCGTTGCCCGAATCGGAGCATATTGAGCATGATGCTCGTGAACATGTCGAATCTAATAAAAAAAAAAATTCCTAGATGTATCAATTGTTTCGCAGTATTCTTGTCAAAAAATCTCTTATTGATTCTTACGCGAGTCACTGCAACTATTCGATCTGCTCAAAATATTCTCGGCTTTCTCTTTGGCCGCAGTTGCCAGTTCAGTATTATTCAGGACCGTAGCGTAGAAATGTATGTCCATGAAAAGATCGTGATCATTTAAATCGATAGCTAATCTGAAGGCTTTTTCAAACATTCTGTATCTACAAAAATTTATGGTTGTCACAATACAATAAATTACAAGACGGAAAAGAAGAGATAAAATACGTTACCTTAATAGATAATGAAAGAATCGTCTTGTCAAGTCCCTCACTTCATCTCCATATTCTTCTTCAACTGCCTGACTTATTGGTTTAACAGGCACATGAAAACTACCTAGTGCGTTCTGTATCAGAGCTAATAAAATTATGTAGTTTTTAATTTTTTGTAAATAATTTCGCTAACGAATAATCAAGTTGTAAAAGTAATGAAGTTTTGTATCACCTTCTCGTTCCGCTGTCAACGGCAATTTGAATAAATAATTTAAGATTTGATTGAGTGAGTGCATACACACACGCGGATGTGTGTCCCAATTCATTGACAACAGTAGGGCAGTTGCCTGTTCTACCCGAGATTCACACAAGTACCTTCTGACTAGTTCGTCCCCGGAGAGAGTGTCACCTTCAATCACTTTGATAACACCGATCGGTCCTCTGTTAATTGAGCATTGCTTAGTGATTCGAACATGTAGATCAGAAAATGAAAAATATGAAAGTTATGTATTGTACATGTTGTAAAATTTTACCGTTCAAAAAGCAGCAAAAATAGGGAATTGCCGTTACTGTAATAGCGAATCTGTGTGTGATTTAGATCGCTTTTTCTGTTCCATTTCATACGTAACAGAGCATGCTGATTCCTGCTTAGTATAATTATGTCATTACATAAAATGATACCATCAGTCATTGCAAGTTATATCTCTCTATCCGTGAATTATATCATTATTCGTAGTTTTCATACCTAAAATACGGCGATAAGTCGAGAATATTCGCAGGCGTTGCTTCGTCGCTCAAAGTCTGGCTTTTAATGCAAGTTAAAGTGAGATCAAAATGTTGAAACTGGCCTCTGTCGTTACCCACCACGAATATCATACCGTCGCTGTGCCAAGCAGCTAAAGTAGGTATCTTTTGAAACAGAAAGAACAAAAATTTTCAACTCTTTTTAGAACTTTTTTAATAACATAAGTTTGTCGTATATGAGACTTACAAACGCCGCTTTCACACTGTTGGTTGCCAATTTTGTTTGATCATACATTACAATAGTTCCATCGATGCAGCATAGCAGCAATAATTCCTGACCAGGCGAAAATCTCACGCAACTCGTGTGCGTCGGCAGTGGCACAGAAATCACGGCGATTCTTTTTAATTTATTCTGCCGAGAAACCTCGTAAGTACGCCACTCAACAGTGACTTCTCCCTAAATTATATTGTTTTTTTTTTTTTTTAATGAAGAAGAATAACAATCGAATTATAAATTAAAAAACAATTACGAACTATACGCAACAATTACCTTTCTTGAGACTTTTTGTTCTACAGAATGAATAATATTGTCATCATATGCATCAAACGTAATACACAAGGGATCAAACTCAGTACGTATGTAACACAACAAGTCTAATTTTGTTCTGAAAATTTAATTCTTACTATCCATACACTCATTCATTATCACTACTACATCATGTATAGTAATATTTGTGAAAACATAATTGATTTACATGACCATAGCAACGCACAAGTAACAAGTATAACCATATTTAACATAAAGGATAAAAGCAAACAGAACTTGAGATTTTACATATTGAAATTATGAAAGAGTTGATTATATAAAAATGTCGCAAAATTGGCATGGTCACTGGACAGAGATCACTTTCGCTCCCAAAAGATTGCAAAATTGGGAAGTTCCTAAATGGTATCCTAGTTGGCCGGACAAACATTGTATTACTACGAAATTTATCACAAATGATAGAGGACACATATTAGACAGCACCAAAAAAGCCAAATATTCGCCATGGGAAACATACAAGGTTTCTTTAAAATAGTATTTTATTATTATATAAAAATATGATTAAAACTTTTTCTATAAACGTAAATTTATCCATCCTTTATACATGACATATTTTAAGTTTAGATAAACAATATATGTATATATACCAATAATAATAAATGTTATGGCAAGACCACATGGGATTTACCAAGGAAGATTACTAGGAGCATTGCAAGAGAATTATCAGAAACTCCTGAATATAAGAAAAACTTATGGGAATTGCATAGGAAGATGCATCAGAACTTTTGTAAGAAAATGCAACAAGCAAGAAAGAAGAAAAAAAAAGTTGTTGATCCAGATTCAGAAAATCAAAAAAACAAATCCCAAGAACTATCTGTATGCACAGAAAAAAACAAAAAAGATGTCAAAAAGGATATGTCGACATAGCCAATTATGGTTTTCACTCCTTACCCTGTAAGTCGGAAGAGATGCATGTTTGCTCGATGATATTGTTTCATAGCAGGACTCCATGGATAAACTTCGTTCATTGTAGATTTTCGCCAAATTACAATCTACAAAGGAAAGTTGTTTCTTATAGATTATTTATTTAAATATTTTATTTATAAAGAGACTCACAAAATTATTTAGAGTTATATTACTATATTTACCAGATCAGCAGACTTGTTCACCTGAATCTTCTTATCTAATCTACGTCCATTAGGTACAAATAAATCCGTTGTAATTACTTTAGGTTCCAGCTTGCTAATCTTGTCAAAAACTTGTGTTTTAGACTTTGTGAAATATACTAGTGTTACTAAATTATCATTGTATGTACACACTAAATGGTTCTTAGTAATAATTACTGTGAATTAAAGTTAAACACAATATTATATATCTTGTCCATATAAATCTTGACAAATAGAGAAATAATATATTACATAAAATAATACATTACCATCAGACACATGTTCTGATAATTTCCCTATAAGATATTTATCCAAATGAATTTCTTGTATGTCACCAGTAAAGGGACAAACTTGTATTTGCACCAATAAACCATTGCTGAGCATTAACTGTACAATAGAGTCGTCATACCACTGACAATAAATTACAGAATTATCTCTGAGCTGATCCTGTAAATAATATCAAAAATATACATAAATATATTTTGTGTAAAAAAATTGAACTGTTGATTAAAAGACAACTTTTTCATACCTCTAAATACTTAATGGAATGTTTCAATTTGTTTCCCTTTTTGTTTTCTGGGACATAAGTCATACCACGTTCTTGACAGTAAGACTTTTTACCTTCTTCATAAATGCCATCAACTCGTTTGTCATGATATCTGAGAAATTTAAGAGTTTAAATTAGTGCAATACATTATCATAAGAGTGCCTTCTCATAAAATAATAAAAAAAAAAAAAAAAAAGAAATCTCTTTTCTTTCAATTTATATTATTATTAATAACATAATTTATTTTTACTTGAATGCGCCAAAATCGGTATCTTCTATGTTTATATTGTCATCAAAAGTCCAGAAAATTACTTCTCCCAATAATGCAAACATTATAATGCCGCTGCTAAATGTATAAAATATACTACTTATATGTACAACACATTCACATTTGTGTATAAAAAATAACACATGTGTAAAAAAAGATTGTATAGATTACAGAAGCTGTAGGGGAAAAAGTTGTATCAGAGAGAAG